>JAJAGP010005777.1:0-28927 GCA_025084515.1 Ancistrus triradiatus | reverse complement strand
CGCTGAGAAGGTGGTCTTACCCAGGGTGCTACAAAGCCTAGAACTACCAGTGGGATGCAGTACACTCTCCGTGAACTTTTGCTGTTTGGGCAGTGTATGATCTTTTTTCATTTTACAATGACAAACCTATCAGTTGTACAGTGATGTAATGTGTCTATACATCTACAATTATATCATATCTCAGGGCTTTGTCAGATGAATACAGAAAGTGTGGATTGTTGCCTGCTGTTGCCAGAGTGAAATGCCTGAATCTCAGAATTAAGTTTACAAGCCTAGTTTTCTAAGAAGTACATGTGGAAGATGATTTTATTTTTATTTAGGTTATCTGTAATCCAACTAAAATGGACAGCTTGATGAAGCCAGGTGTGCTTATGACTTCCAGTTGATTCTAGCTTTCAACTGAACACCTCCACTAGTTGCCCAGTTGTGGGCTAGCAAATTGCTGCATTGTTAAATAGTATCTTCAAAATATAACATATTGTAACGAGCGGGACGAACGAGGGAGACGCATGTCTGCGGCCTAAGGAGGATTGGTCGGCAGGAGTCACGTGGCCCATCGGAGGATTGTGGGCCATCTAGTGCTGTTTGCTCACAGCGGAGATGAGTGAAAGGAAAAGGGGTTTGGTTTCGGGGCGTGACACATTAATGAGTGACTGATAATGACCTGACAGGTGGTGTGTTTCATCAGTGTTGTTATTTCGGGTAAATACTACCATACAGTGTAGTGTAGTGTAGTGACATTTCATATGATTTATTTTGATTACATGTATATAAAATTGTGGTATGTAACAGAATCTCAAATCCCATGAGAACTGACAACAAAAGCTGTGGTTGTTGTAGGTGTACTATGACACAAAATAGTAGTTTTTGTTAGGGTTCACAGTGTGAGCCGGGGGTTAATCCCAGCACGTTTACCACGCTGTCTCTGCCCTCTAGTGTTGGAACTTCGTGCTTCCTAATAGTTTTGATTCAAGATTCAAGAGTTTTATTGTCATGTGCACAAAGTAAGACAGGCATTACAGTGTACAATGAAATTCTTACTTTGCTAATCCTCCTTTCACAAATTATTTACATTTAAGCTAGATTACAATTTACAGTTAAACTAATTTAAATTGTACAGTGTTGTGCAAGTCTGTATAAATAACTGGTCAGGGGAATTATACATTGAAAAGAGGTATGAATATTTACATTATTGTGCAAATAGCAAGAGCAGCGCAAACTGTTAACACTCTGTTGTAAAGTGCATATGTGCATTATTGAAAATGACAGATGAATTATAAATAGAGTGTGTTGACCGAAATTCAGACATTTAGGTTAGGCGGGAATGTATGAAGGTTGTTCACAAGCCTAATGGCCTGTGGGTAGAAACTGTTAGTCAGTCTTGTTGTCCGTGACTTCACACTCCTGTAGCATCTGCCTGATGGTAGAAGCGTGAAGAGACTGTGTTGTAGGTGTGTATTGTCCTTGATAATGTTAACTGCTCTCCTGATGACCCTGGTTTAGTAAATGTCCTGGAGTGAAGAGAAGGCTGCTCCTGAGATGGCCTCTGCAGTTTTGATTACTCGTTGGAGAGCCTTTCTGTCCTGAGCAGTGCAGTTTCCATACCAGACTGTGATGGAGCTGGTAAGGACACTCTCGATCGTACCTCTGTAGAAATTGCTGTGAATTTTGGCTGGCATGCCAAATTTCCTCAGCCGTCTAAGAAATTACAGTCGCTGCTGGGATTTTCTGACTGTCTGGCGTGTGTTGTGAGACCAGGTGAGATCCTCAGTGATGTAGATGCCGAGAAACTTGAAGGTTTTCACCCTCTCCACCTCTGTCTCACCTATGAATAGGGGTGTGTGCATCTCCTCCTTTCTCCTGGTGTCAAGAATAATTTCCTTTGTTTTGTTCGCGTTTAGGGAAAGATTGTTGTCACGACACCAGACCACCGGATATGCAACCTCCCTCCTGCATGCTGTCTCATCCCCACCAGTGATCAGTCCCATGACTGTTGTATCATCCGCGAACTTGATGATGCTGGTGTTGCTCTGGGAGGCCACACAGTCATATGTGAAGAGTGTATACAGCAGGGGGCTCAGTACGCAGCCCTGGGGCGTCCCTATGCTTACAGTCCAAGACAGATTTGGATAAAAATCCTAAATCAGCTGTGTAATGTTTATTGTATTTATTTAGTTAACATGTGAACATTATTAATTAACATCTGTACATTGTAATGCTGTCTTAGTTGTAAGTCATCTTGGATTAGTTCATCTGCTATATGACCAAATGTATATTTAAATGTAACAAGCGGCTTCATGCTAACCTCCTTGGTTTCTTGTTAGCCTCCTCGGCCTCACGCTTACCTCCATGGTCTCTCGTTAGCCCCGTGGCTTCACGCTAACCTCCTTGGTTTCTCGTTAGGCTCTTCAGCTTCACGCTAACCTCCTTTTTTTCTCGTTAGGCTCTGCGGCTTCACACTAACCTCCATGGTCTTTTGTTAGCCTCTGCAGCTTCACTCTAACCTCCTTGGTTTCTTGTTAGGCTCTGTGGCTTCACACCAACCTCCGTGGTCATTGATTAGTCTCCGCAGCTTCACGTTAACCTCCTTGGTTTCTTGTTAGCCTCTGCGGCTTCACTCTGACCTCCTTGGTGTCTCGCTTGCTTCCATGGCTTCACGCTACTTCCTTCTCTTCTTGTTAGCCTCCATGGCTTCACGCTACCCTCTGTGGTTTGTCGTTAGGCTCTGCGGCTTAACGCTAACCTCCATGATCTCTTGTTAGCCTCCACGGTTTCACGCTAACATCTGTGGTTTCTTGTTAGCCTCCACAGTTTCATGCTAACCTGTATGGTTTTTTGTTAGCCTCAGCAGCTTCACACTACCTCTGTGGTTCCACGTTAGCCTTCACGGCTTTACGCTAACCTTCATGGTCTCTTGTTAGCCTCCACGGCTTCAAGCTAACCTCCATAGCTTCACGTCAGCCTCTGTGGCCTCGCGCTTCCTCCGCAGCGTCAGTACTCTCCGCTAGCTTTTATAGCTCTCTGCTTCTTCCGGTAGCTGTCTGCTAGCCTTGATAGCTCTCTGCTTGCCCTTTTATTTTCAGTTTGCAAATTTAAATGAGCTTGTCTTTTACTTTTTTTAAGAGCATCACATGAACAATGTTATTTGATGTTAATTGAATGCATTTGAAGTCCATGCATTACATACCATTTTTGTTATGGTTCAGTCTATCAGAAATCAGCAAACCGTGTAAAAGAAATAAAAAGGATTTTTAGGACCCATTCGCAGTTAGCTCCAGATGGAAATGGTGAACCAAAAATACAAGAAAAAATAAAGCGGTGTGTGTGTGGGGATATTTTCACTCTCACACACCCACAAAAAAGAAAATAACGCTGTGCTTGAATTAAGGCTGGCAGTTGGGGATTAAACCCTGATCAATCCGGGTCCAGAGCTGTAGCGTCTCGCCACGAACGAGCCGATTAGACGCGAGCAGAGATTAGTGGCAGGATATGTCCCTACGCTACATCCTGACGTCACCTCTGGCCTCTTGACCGTACTGTAACAGCAATTCTTCAAAATCGCAGTCTACCATTATCCCTAAACCAATACAAGGGGACGATGAAGACGGGTGAGGTCTGACAGGCATCTGCCTGATGTGAAGCCTGGATGCAGCACCTGACTGGACTCAAGCATGCTCATAAATACATGAGCGATCGCATTATTTAACTACCGTTTAAGGTATGTTATGGTTCGCCATATTAGATTGACGACGAACCATTAAAAAATGGGGGGTCTTAGGACCCAAGGTGCAGTTAGCTCCAGATGGAAAGGGTGATCCAAAAAGGGAAACGGGAATGAAGAGGGAAGTGGTGGTGTGAGTGGAGCTATAAATAAGCTCTCACAAACTCAGCACAATGACACCACCCCGTGGCAGACGATGACACCACACCAAGGAGTTTAAAGAGCTCCTGTGGGCGTCACCCTGAAGAAACCAAAAGCAGGGCTGAGCACTGCAGCAGAGGGAAGGGAGTTTTGAATATGGAAGACGCGAAAGTGCACGTGAACTCCTAGCGCTTAAAGGAGTGTGGTATAGACGCAAACTACAATCAGCGAAGGCGTCTCACGGTTCTCCCAAGATCTCAGGGAGCACGAGTCTGCCCTGAGAATGAAAAGGGCAAGACTATAATTAAGTTCAGCGTCCTTTTCTACGCTCGATCACGAGAGGAGTTTATATCTCTGAGATCGCGAAAGAGGAAGGGGAACAGCGTGTGAGGGAGGAGGCGGGCCTATGCCGGCGAAGAAACCGGCAAGACTGTAGAGGAACCAGGGGTGAAGCATGCAGACTCTGACCCTACACTAGCTTCTAATCACTAACCAGAGTACCTCCGGTCTCTAAACCGTACAATCGCTGGTGGTCTTGAAACCGCCAACTACCTTCTATCCCTTAACAAAAGCATGTTCGGTCATGAGAATACCACCTAATCAAACGCCGCACCGGAAAGGCAGCACCTGACAAGCTCAAAAGCAGTCTTAAATACCTCACTTGGCATATGTTGCACATTTGTGATCTCTTGATTAAAAAGGTGCATGTGCGATCGCATCAACCCTGCCCGGACCGAAAACTAAGTCAACGCTGAACTCTAGTGTCCAAAAGAAGGAAGTTAGTGTGAACCTGTAACAGTATACAGGTAGTCCTCGACTTACGACGCAGATCCGTTCCTAGGTGGCGTCGTAAACTGATTTTCGGTGAAAGTCGGAACACACGTACATACTGTACGTAAATAACATACTGTAAGCACTTATCCTATCCTAACACCTATCCTAACACAGTAATTATCAAAAAATGAGCCGCGTAACCATGTATTCTTCTGCCGCGCACACCAAACACGAAGTTTGCGTTATGACGTTTACGACGCAAGACCACTTAAGTCGAAACAAGGTGTTACCGTATTTTTCGGGCTATAAAGTGCGCGGTTATAAGGCGCGATATCAGTGATCGACTTCTAACGGATCTATTTTCATACATAAAGCGCACCGGGTTATAAGGCGCATGAAATGAAAGGAAACTCAGTTTGGTCTTTACCTGGCGCAGGGTCTTCTTCTTGTTTCCTTCACTTCCGTACCATTGATTCGTTAATGTTGAATTCTCTCGCAGCTGCTCTATGTCCATGTTGTGCTCTATGTCCATTGCGTGACTGATAGCGTTGAGTTTGAAATCCGCTTCGAAAATGAATAAATGAATGCACATACCCTAATGCTGAAGCACATACCGTGTTACTCCGCTATGCTGCGCACTATGGTTGCCGTAAGCGTCGTAACCTACCAAGGCTGTGCTGAAACATTTTGACAGATTTGACAGATTATGAGCGCCGTGTACCATCTAGAATCGGTTCTAGGTCAGAAAGCACAACCAGAATTAATTCATACATTAGATGCACCGCATTTTAAGGCGCACTGTCGATTTTTGAGAAAATTAAAGGATTTTAAGTGCGCCTTATGGTCCGAAAAATACGGTATACAGCAAATGGGAGATGTCGTAACCCGAGGACTACCTGTATTTTGCATTTTTGCAAAAATCTGGAATCACTAAATAGATTCTGTAATGTGGGAGAACCTTTGGTTGGCGTCACTCAGATTTCACCCTGTGTAGTCCAGCTATCTCAGTTCACTGGCACCATTTAGCCTTTAAAAAGCCTAGATGGATCCACTGACACCCTTAACGTTCTGCTCTGTAGAGTTTTTGGTCGCTGCTTGTATTCCAATGCACGGCCTTTGGGTCAGAGCTGGATTTATTACATATCAGCTGATCTACTTGTGTCACCTGACACAGACCAGGGATGCCCCTACATTACAGATTCTATGCTTCTGAAATACTTAATACTTGTATCAAGCTACCATTAAATTAAGCTTAAGTGGGTGTGAGAAGTGAAAAAATTATGAATTTAGCTTAATGTATGTAAAAATTTTCAATATTTACAGATGTTGCTGGAAATATGGCTTTGATGATTTTGATCAATGTTTTGACACCAAGATCCTTGTTCAAACATCCACCTGGTGAGTCTAATGTATTTATTTATAACACAACATGGTCAGAATTTTACTTTTTCAGTGTTTTTATGTACAGTGGCATGAGATGGTTTGTGAAGTCCCTGCCATTGTATTAATTTAACATCTTAATTAGGATGCTTCAAAAATTACCTAAATGTATAAAAATGCAACAATGGCACCAAGTAAAAAGTAATAAAAATTTAGATAACGTTAGGTGTTCTTGTGTCCTGAGGTCAAAGCACCAAATCAGAATGAAACTTCTTTTGTCAGTCATAAGTTATAAATGTACAACTCACACATGATGACTAGATGACGTAATGATAAATGTCTATGTGCCATAGACAATACATAATTTAGTTTGGCTTATTTATGGATCTGTAAACAAACTGGAGGCTGTGAATTGTTATTTGGAACTGATGAAGTAGCATTGGGTAATAGGCAATACACTGTAAATAAATCATCAAAAACTATGGTCAATGCTGTAAACACCACCTTGAGGTTTATTCGAACTCAGCAACTGCCGTTTCCAGAAGCTTTCTCTTAGCAACTAGCCACCAGAATTGTGTGTGAAATTTGTTTGAAGCGATTTGCACATTTAGCTGTAATTCCTTACTTATCCATATGATGTCGCCAATGCCCGCCATGTCTAAATCACTTAATGATTACTCATTGAAGACATGGAAATTACTATTGGGTTCCCATATTTTTTTCCTAATTAGTTTGTATATTAACTGAATACAATCTCTAACTATAGTGTATTCTCAATTACAGAATTGATGATCTACATGATGATTACATGATGATCTACATGTTTGTAGGTCTGTAGGTCTCACTGTTATCAATTCGAACACTCTCGCGTCAGCATTGATATTTAAAGCAGGTAACACTCTGCTGTATAAAGTATGATTTATGCTTTTATTTAAAAATGTGAAATGACCTTGTAAGTGTGGAGTGGGTGGTGTGAGGCAGTCACTGCCTGGTCAGAAGTATTTGAATGCCGCCCTGCTCAGTGACTGGCCTTAAACAAGAGAAGAGAGAAAGATAAAGCACATTATGATTTGGTATACAAATAACTGAAGAATTTTTCGATTCAATTAGAGACGATGGTACGGAAACTTGGAAAGAAGCGTGCATCATTCAAAAGAAATATTTTCAATAAAACTTCAAATTAAGAATATAAACATCCTCCTAGTGTAAGGGTTGATAAGTTCCAGTGAAGGGGCCAGATTCACAAAAGTGTCTTAAGAAAGAAAATCTTGTTAAATATGTGTTTTTCTAAACTTCTTAATTCTTAACAAAAAAGGTATGGTGCCTTAGGGTAATGTTTGCCTATGTGTGTCTGTATGAGCAGTCTTCGTAAGAAAGAAAGAAAACAAACAGAAAGTGAAAAGTGATAAAAAGAATTATGAAGCCCGAAAGGGGAAAGTAAAAGATTTAAGATAAATGAAAATTGAAAAAGTAAACAAACAAACAGAAATCTAAAATTTGTCAAAGCTATGTGGAAAACACATATGAATCAAGAGAGGAGTAAATGTCAGACAGAGAGAAACAGATATGTTAGGAAAACTGAGACAAAAAAAGAGGAGGACTAAGGAAAAGGTGAAAAAGGTGGAGTTTCTGTGTTTACAGGGACTTTTAAGAGAATAGGAAGTAAATAACTTCTGAACCATGATGCACTGTGGGAAAGAGACCAGCTGAGTGAGGAATTTTTTTTTTCAAAATTATGGGGTCAAAGTCATTAAGTTAAGACATAACTCATTAAACATAGTGAATGTGTAGGAAATCCTAAAAATCACTACATGAAAAAGAAATTCTAAAATCGACTACGATGAGGAACAGTGAGGTTTTATATACCACAGGGATGAGAAATACAGACAAGTAAGCTGTTTTTTTCTATTTGACATTTAAAAGTAATTACTAGAACATTTTTGGTGAAAATGTGCCATTCTCCAGAGCACCTTCATACTGAAGAATCAGTGCAGAATGCAGCAGCTAGATTACTTACAGGTGCACATAAGAGAGATCATCATCACTCCTGTACTGGCATCACTGCATTGGCTTCCAGTGATATACAGAGTCCAGTTTAAAATGTTATTATTTGTGTTTAAGGCTTGTTTGAGTATTGCTCCTGTTGATATTACACAACTGATGGAGCCTTTAGTCCATTCAAGGCAGTTTAGATCGCTGGATAGATTACTTTTACATAAGTCTAAGGGTGATCAGGCTTTCGCCATTCGACTATGGAATAGTCTGCTGGTAGAACTTTGCTCTTCACCATCCGTTGCTGTTTTTAAATCAAGCTCTAAAACCCATTTTTATCGTATGAGTTTTAGTCCATGGAATGATGTGGTTTTTTTGTGTATTTTCTCATATGTCTTGGTTGTGATTTTTCATTTGTTCATTTATTTTCATATATATTGTTGGGGGTTGTGTTTCATTGTGCATTTTTAGATTATCGTTCAGCACTTAGACTTTTAAATGTGCTGCATAAATAAATTTGTTACATTACATTTGAATTGCATCCTGTATGAAACATGCTATATAAATAAATATTAGTATTTTTTTACTCTCCAAAGTTAATTATAATAGTAGGCTTGATTTTGGATACAGGATCAAGGTAGGACTCTTCCCAAAGGAAACAAAGGAAATGGGTTTCTGCTATAGGGCAAAGAACAACGAACAATAAAAATGTACTATTATTCCTGTATACTGTATAATTGTAGCGGCTCTGTGTGTTCTAACCATATGGCCTTCAGTGCTGGCACAGCTAGAATAGTATTTATTATCTGTACTATTAGCATAATATACAGTATGAACAAACGTTTGTTGAATCTCATAAAATATATACCAGCTGTAGGGTTTTGCCACTGTTTTACTCACCATTTTTATTGCTTATGCACAGTTAATTTGATAAGAAATATTATAACAAATAAAACCAGCAGACACACAAACTAGTTATCCACCTACAAACAGAAGTTGTGAAGTCGTTTGGAAATTTAACTTGACCCTCTAAACTATTTATCTGATCTCTGGCTTGCAAGCAGTTTTTCAGTCTACAGTAATTTGTCGTGTTATGAAATTTTGAAGGCTGAGCAGATTTGCTTTGAACTGTAGGAAATCTGAAACTGCATTAGTGATATGTTATCACATACTAAATCTTTCTCCATGTTTGCAGTTGATAGTGATATTATAGCATCATATAGCATTATATATTATGGCCTCACTGTTAGAATAGAAGCTTAACTTTTCATATAAAATCCTTTTTCCACTTCCTTTTTCATTTGTTAAAGAATGTACCTGGGCTTTACCGACAGGCCTGGGAAAGTCTCTGCATGTTGCAGGTTTGGCTGCCAAGTTTTACTTTACTTTCAAAAGCACGCGTTATAGTGTCATACAAGCAGTAAAGCCAAATACATCCGCAATATTTGTTTATACAGCAAATTGTGTTTCTAAACTATAAGGCAGATGTATTTTTTATGGTTTTTTGTTCTTGTTTTTGCTGTTGGACTTGAAGGTAAGGTGATTTGTCTTCATTTTTTCCAGTGAGATTTCTTAGAGGCACAGACTTAATATAGCACATTAACCTTACAGTCGTCATCTTACTGTTATATCTCACTACTCTTTATTTTAGGAGTAGTTAAAGTTTGAACAGTAGGTGTGTTTGATTAGAGCAAAGCACATTTTTATAAGAAGTTATTTTCTGTGAGAAGGAAGCTGTTCTTCTGATTTCATAAACATGCATTAATACAGATTGTAATGCAAGTCTCCATGTCGACGCTCCTCCTAATCCACAGGTAAAACATTAACATGGAAAGTTAGTTGTCTTGAACCTGTCTCGTCCCTTCGAATATAATGCTTGAAACCTAATAGTTTTGTGAGACAGCTAGTGATTCAATTTCATAATACAGCACTAAGGTCAAGCAATAAAATGTACAAGCTGATCTCTGTGGAGGAGGATTTCTTTAAAAGGAGCAGAGTAACAGTATTTACACTTTGCATAGTTGATTTAATGAATAAACATTTGTACATGAGGCCAAATATAGAGCAGCCCTAATGGACAGATAATCACAACTATCAAACATGCATCATCAAGCATCACATTTCATTAATAAAGCCAGATTAATGCAGGAAATTAGTGAACAATGTAAAATGTTTTTATTAGATGTGTGCTTAAATTGTGTGAAGAATCCTGACAGCATTTAATAACACCAGCTTTGTTTTATTAGTCTCGTGGTGTTTTTTGTAACATATCAAGATCTCAAATCTTCCTTACAGAACACTTCTAGTTCAGATATTGTTTTTATGCAGATTTAATTAATGATTAATAAACATTTTGACAGTTTTCAGCTTCAGTTTCTTTACTGTGACTGGTTTCCTGAATATGCCAGACAAACACAAAGCTGTAGAACTACGACCAAGCTTAACAGTTTGAGTTTTCCTTTATTTTTCTTTTTTTCCCAAACAAACAAGTGCCAACTATACAAAAATAGTAAAATCGTGGCTTCCTCAGCTGTTGATTCCAGAATCCTCCTGGCTTATCCACATGTTGTATAGCATACAACAGTTGTTACATTTAGGGATGATATTTTATATAGTAACCCCCTGCATTTTGAGAGTCAGCCCTTTTTTTTCAGATCC
The DNA here is from genome assembly GCA_025084515.1 of Ancistrus triradiatus. Classification (NCBI taxonomy): domain Eukaryota; kingdom Metazoa; phylum Chordata; class Actinopteri; order Siluriformes; family Loricariidae; genus Ancistrus; species Ancistrus triradiatus. The sequence continues at coordinate 18,261 of JAJAGP010005777.1, read as the reverse complement.
TCAATAAGGTATGTAGAAAAGCCACAGAATTTATTAAGGTGTGAAAGAATATACATCTGACTTGGATTAAAATAAAATTAAAATCTTAGGCCTCATTTGCACATAGTGTAATGTATGTACTATACTTTTTTTCCTGGAAGTTTATTTTATTTACTTTCATTAATAAACTTAACAAAAATGTAAATTGGCTGGGTTACCTCATCTTATGAAATAGATTGTACATCTTTAATGTTGTCATTCCAATGAGATCTCACATTGATGTGAACTCTGCATGGCTATGAAGAAAAAAATTTTATATTATAGTTCACTGAATTATATTCCCTGGATAGGCTGGCGGTACAGCCGGTGCCTAGCCTGCAGCAAGGGGTGCAAGGCAGGAACAACCCCAGATAGTGATTTAAACTATCATAGGGCAATTTAGACAACTGAATTTAGTTTTTTCTCTTCGGGCTGTCTGACTTTTTTTTTTCTATTCATGTTCTCTGAATTCTTATAGATAATCCTATGGGGAAAGCAGCAGATCAGACCATATCTGCCTCTGCAGGTGGAGATGTGATACTGAACTGCTCTGTAGACTCTCATCATCCAGTTCATAAGATAGAAGACGTGACCTGGAAAAAGAAAGATGGAGACCTACTCGTCCTGTTCTTTCATGACAACCAGACGTTCTCAGATTCTTCTCATGAGAGCTATCAGGGAAGAGCTGAGTTCTTTATTACTGAAATCCCCAAAGGAAACTTCTCTCTAAAGCTGAAGGATGTGAGATTGGAAGATAAAGGAGAATTCATATGTGAGATCCACTCTAGTAACATGTCAACACGTACCATCGTGGATCTACAGAGTGTTGGAAAACTAGTTATATAAATAATCTCCTTTCTAACATATATTTAAGCTCTTCAGGATTTTATGATTCATGCCTATGTTTGCATTCTTTCAGGTTTCTCAGGGCTTCACAAAGTAATCTTATTCCTCTGCATTGCTGCACTACTGATTACAGTACAGTGGGGTTTGGTTTTCCTGCTTTCAACCTGTTGAGAAACAAAGGTGTCTGGTTTTCTATATATAATGATAAAATAATTATTGCAGGTACAGTTACATAAATGTCATGATTATTGCCTCTTTTTCAGTTACTACCAAAACAGGCTTGATAATACAAGCTACACTGATGATCTGTCCAAACATCTGCATGTTTGTGGCTTTCATCTTATGGTCACAAGAAGGTGAGGTTGGTCATCATCCCTGCATTTAGTCATTCTTAAACACATATCATCTACTGTGTGATCATACACGGTCTAGCTTTGATTTTTCTTTATAGGTTTTCCCCTTGATGTTGCCATTTGTTCTGCTGTCTGTATTACACGACCCATAATGCTCATGAAGACTTCACCTTATCTAATTAACGCATTACAAGGTAAGTTACCAATGTAGATTAGGATTCTGAAGATGTATTTCAATGATTATTTATTAGTCTCTGCTTTTCCTTTGAAACTGTTGTCATTTGTCTAGCCTTGATACACTAATATATGCTTATGCAGACTTAAGCAAATTTGAGATAATGTAGTCTTACACAATTTTTTTTTAACAGACTGCTTACGAAAAACAGGGAAGAATGTGGCTGTTCCACTTCATCACTTGATTATAATCATGGCTGCATATTCAAGTAAGTAAATAAAAACAAGCATATCGTAACTGATCATATTAATTTATGTCACGATATAAGTAGATAGTAGTTATTTAGCTTAATTAATGTTATTATATAATATATACATGTATAATTTTCATTAACTGACTGTTTTATTTCTAATAACAAATAACCCAAATCAGAAAAAGCTGGGATGGTAAGGAAAATGGAAATAAAAAAATACAGTGTTTCTTAAACTAGTTATTGATGTTTATTTCATTGCAGGCTGTATGAACCTGAGATCGTTTTTTTCATGGTTTTCTTCTGGTCAGCCTCTTTTCATTTGTTAATAAACATCCATTCCTGCATTTTAGGCCTGTAACACATTACAGAAAATAATATAATCATGATTGGTACAAAAGCAGTATCCATGAAAGTTTGAGTCTCTGATGAGCGAAGATGGGCAGAGTTTATCAACCAGGTTATCTCCAGCTGATCAACAAATGTGTGAGAAAATTATTGAAATGTTTAAAATCAATGTCTCCCAAAGAACGACTGGAAGGGATTTCCATATTTCTCTCTTTACAGTGCATAATTTCATTAAACGATTAAATGGGTCTGGAGGAATTCAGTGCATAAAGGGCAAGAGCACAAGCCTAAACTGAAGAGGTGTGATCTCTGATCCCTCAGATAGCACTGCATCAAGAACCATCATTCATCAATAGCTGATAGAACCAAATGGACAAGGGATTACTTTATCAAACCTTTATCAAGTACTACAGTACAGTAACATTCACAAATGATACTTAAAGCTTCACTGTGCAAAAAAGAAGCCTTATGTTAACCATGTCCAGAATTGGCATCAGCTTCTCTCGTTTCAGAAGCAATGTACGCCCTGTGCTCCAGACCCAAGGCAAAAAAAGGAGCAACCAGACTCCAAGACAATGCAAAACATGCCAAATCAAAAAAAGGTAGGACTGAAATATGTAAATTCCTTCCGATCGTTCTTTGAGGAACATTGTTTTTTAAGATTTCAATAATGTTCTTACACATTTGTTGATAAACTGGAGATCCTCTGCCCATCTTTACTCCTCGGAGACTCAGCCTTTCATGGATACTGCTTTTGTACCAAATTGTAACTATAATCACCTGTTGACATCACCTGTTTGAAATCACTTCATTATTTAGTTTTTTCACTTCATTACTAGCTCTACATTGCCCCACTCCCAACTTTTTTTGGAATGTTTTGCATGCCTGAAATGCAGGAATGGATGCTTATTAACAAATGGAATGAAGTTGACCAGACAAAACATGGAATATCTTAGGGTCATACAATCTCCAATGAAATAAAAGTCATGTCGTAAATGAGTAAATATAAGGAGCACTGCGTTTTTTACATATACAGTGGTGTGAAAAAGTGTTTGTGCCCTTCATGATTTCCTATTTTTTGCATGTTTGTCAAGTGTTTCGGAACATCAAACCAATTTCAATATTAGTCAAAGACAACACAAGTAAACACAAAATGCAGTTTTTAAATGAAGGTGTTTATTATTAAGGGAGAGAAAAAAACAAACCTACATGGCTCTGTGTGAAAAAGTGATTGCCCCCTTGTTAAAACTTAACTATGGTTTATCACACCTGCGTTCACTGTCTCTAGCCACACCCAGGCCTGATTATCACTCCATCAATTTCCATCTTCACACACTATCACTCTATCAGACACACCTTCACCTCCAATACACTCTTAGTGTACTCTTCCTTTAGGATTATGTATACCCCATTTCTCCTTCCATCTACAGCATGATAGAGCAGTTTGAACCCACCTCCAATGCTCCTAGCACCTTCCACTTGGTCTCCTGTACACAAAGTATGTCTACTCTTCTTCTCTCCATCATGTCATCTAACTCTCTCCCTTTACTGGTCATAGTTCCCATGTTCAAAGTTCCAATTCCCACCTCTACCTTCCTACACTTCCACCACTCTCTTTGCCTCGTAGCATTTCTTCCCCCTCTTCTTCTCCTCCTTGGCCCCACAGTAGCACTGTTTCCACCGGTACCCTGCAGGTCAACAGTACTAGTAATAAAGTAGTCCGACACTCAGTGAGAGCAGTGATAGTGATAGTGATAGTAAATTGCTGCATTGGTAAACCATATTTACAAAGTGTAACATTTTACATTAATGAATTTTAAATCAAATAAATCAATTTTAAATGAATCACTTATGACCCGTCCATTATGAAAAAGTCATATTCATTAATAAATGATCAAAAAGGTTGGTATTATATATCAAATATTAAAAGTTATATCATATGAACATACTGATAGCTGTTGCATGCACTGTTCCCTTAAAGAATGCTTAATTTAGAGTTATTCTCTTTTCCTGTGTTTTATCTCTCATTTAGTTTTATTTGATGACTTCCAAGGCATGGACAAAGGAGATATAAGTTATAAAGTTACAAAAACAGCAATTGTATTGATTGCCATAGTGTGTTTGATCAGTGCTGTTATTTCAGGTAAGTAAGATCGTACACTGTAATGTCGACATCTCACATGATTTTTTTTTTAAATCGAAATAGTATTAGGTAACAATATTTCAAAAGCTGCAGTTATTACAGGTGTAATGTAATATAATTTAATATAACTTAAACAAACAAAAAAACATTTTGGATTAAAATTCTCAATCAGCTATGTAACATTGATTATATTTATTTAAGTATCATGAACATTGTTAATTAACAATAATACTTTTATCAGTTTTATCAGTTTTAAGTCATGCTGGATAAGAGCATCTGCTAAATGACTTAATGTAAATGTAGTTGTAACAAATAATACTTATTTGAGTCATTTGTATCATTTATTTTCTATTGTGTATTTTCTATGACTATACTCAGATTAAATCTCGCCTGGGAATGCCAGATTGCAACACTTCCTTAGCTCCTCGTGCCGGTGGATTGCTTTCTGTTTGTGGTCCCATCCACCTCGGATTATCCCTGCTTGTGCTTTCACCCACCGTGAACACCAACAAAGTGGGATCATAACCATGTCACACCCATAAACCAACAATTACAATATGAAAGAAGTCCACGATCTCTGACCAAGAGGTACAGTTTCAGTAAAAGTTTGGACATACCTTCTCACCCAGTGTTTTTCCTTATTTTTTTTATGTTTTTTACATCGTAGACTAATATTGAGGACATCAAAACTATGAGGGAGCACATATGGAATCATGTAGTAAACAGAAAAGTGGTAAACAAAGCAGAATAAGTTTTATACTTTAGATTCTGTGTTGCACAACAAAGCTGATGCTTGCAAACACATTAAGAAGGCATGAAAGTCCTCAAGTTAACTCTTGACAATGCCTACCTGTTTATTGAAACCCTTTCCAGGTGATTTCCTTGTAAAGCTGATTGAGAGAGTGTGCAAAGCTGTCACCAAAGCAAAAGGTGGCTACTTTGATAAATCTGAAGCTTAAAACATATTGTAGTTCGTTTATCACTTTTTTTTGTTTACTACATAATTCCATACATGGCCCTTCATAGTTTTGATGTCTTCAATATTAAAATTAAATGTAGAAAATAATAAAAATAAAGAAAAAACAATGAATGAGTCTAAGGTGTGTCCAAACTTTTGACTGGTGCTGTACACTACCCAAAAGTAGCATCGGAGAGCCTTTTTATAGCTAAGCAGGGGAAGAACCTTTACACGGTCTTGTGGCAAGACCAAGTGTCTAATCAGACCACACCTGTAAAGTTTACATATCTGCCTGAGACTCAACTGTATGCTGAGTTTTGCAGCAATGTGACATTTCTATCTGAGTGTTTTATTCATTTTTTCAATGATTGTATTTGAAAATCAAACAGTGAGTGTAATTACACATACACACACGTGTGTGTGTGTGTGTGCGTGTGTCTGTGTGTCTGTGTGTGTGTGTGTGTGTGTGTGTGTCTGTCTGTGTTATAAAAATCAATCAGTTTAAAGAATCTGCTCATTCTTTTCCAGCTGGCTTTGCTTTCCGAATGCATTCAACCTTGCTCTGTGAAATGCTGAATGGTGTGCTGCTTTCACTTTTCATCTTAAGTGTTAGCGAATATGTGTTTTGTAAGTATTGTCTAATTTCATGAGAGTTTTCAGTTATCTTATTTATGTTAATCACTGTTCATTGTCTTTGTTTGATCGATGTCATGGACAAACCACTCTTGCCATTCCAGTACTCCTGCAGTACTTTTCAGTAATGCCTCCTTTAGGCGTGGCGTTGATGTTGGTCCTGTTTTTACAGCGTCATGTCTTTAAAGGAAAACCTTGTAAATGTAAGTATCTTTTTATTATGGTTAATTTCATTACATTTAACATTGGGCTTTTTACAATAATAAGAATTATTTTATCAAGAACAGAGGTACCACTGTACAGTGTTTTCTACATGAAAGACTTTGGTGCCAAATTGAAAAAGCGAAAATTGATTAATCCTTTAAAACTTATGCTATGACTTGCAATTATATAGTTAAATTGTTTGACGGTACTAATTACCAATAATTGTAAGCATTTTAAAAAGAACAATACCTCTATCTATCTATGTTTCTGTGTTCTCAGGCATCCATATTGTTATGTCATCTTTTTTCGTGGTTCTCTACAGCCTGATAAATATTATTACTTATGTTATCACTTCACTCAGTTTGGCAAATTTTGCTATAGGTAAGTACAGCTTGAAATAACAGAAGTAAATGATGTATGAACTTGATTCAGTTAGCATTATATGTGTTTTAAGGGACAATTCAGGATGGAATAAATAGAATTCCTTCTACCATAAAAATGTTTGTGCATTTCTATGGGTGTATGCTATAACTTCATGGCATTAAATAATTGTCTTTGATATTTTCAGGGTGGATACTTTTACTTGAAGTTGTACTGTATATCATTGCATGGTTAGCAGTGATTCTTCTGGTCCACTTTAAAAGAGAAAAAATTCTCCCTCACCTGAGAGGGAAAGCCTGTAAGTATAATTCAGTCCTAAATCCTAAAAGATTTTATTTACCCATTTATTTGTCTTTTTATTTAGACATTTGTCAATCTAAATAAAACCTCTTCATTGTTCTGTTCCTCTTTTATGATTTCTGTATCTTGGTGGTAACTTATAATTAAGAATGTTTTCATCAACATTGTTAGTGAAAGCATTATGTCTATGTGTTACACACCATTCTTGTGTATGTCTGTTTTCAGATTTTATTTGTGCTGTAATTGTCTCCATTCTCATCACTGTATTTGGAATACTTTGCCTTCATTATATAACCCAAATCGGGAGAAAAGGTACAAAACCACTCAATACAGTTAAAAATCTAGTAGTAACTTCTTTACTATTATTAAGCATTATTTAACTACCATTTAAGTTATATTTCTACATTTATTCAAAAATCTGGAATCACTAAATAAATCACTAATCACTAAATCACTGTAATGTGGGAAAACCTTTGGTTGGCGTCACTCAGCTTTCACCCTGTGTAGTCCAGCTATCTCAGTTCACTGGCACCATTAGCCTTTAACGAGTCTAGATAGATCTGCTGACACCCTTGACGTTCTGCTCTGTACAGTTTTTGGTCACTGTTTGTATTCCAATGCCTTGGGGTCCCATATCAACTGATCTACAGCCAAGCTGAAAAGTTTGCACACCCCTTTCAGCTTCTCCTTATTTTATTATGTTACAGAATTATTCCACAATAGTTTAATTTCATATTTGCCACAAAATCCTACAAAACATAGCCCACAATGACAAATTGAAAGCAGGTTTTTAAAAAATAAGCAATTTTATTTTACTGACAAAACTACATTATTTAGGGGTACATATCTGTACACACCCTGAGCCTAATACTTGGTTGAAGCACCTTTGCCACCAAGGTGTCTTGGGAAAGAAGCAACAAGCTTGGCGCACTTGTTTCTGGATACTGTTGCCCATTCCTCTTGGGATATCCTTGCAATTTCTGTCAGGTTGGATGGGGAGTGTCAGTACACAGCCATTTTCAGCTCCTTCCACAGGTGTTCAATTGGATTCAGGTCTGGGCTCTGGCTGGGTCACTCAAGGACATTCACAGACTTTCTCCGAAGCCACACCTGTGTTTTCTTGGCTGTGCGCTTCGGGTTGATGTCATGTTCCCCTCTATCAGGACAAGTCGCCTCAGTCCTGCTGCTGAAAAACATCCCCACATCATGATGCTGCCACCACCATGCCTCACTGCAGGGATGGCATTAGCCAGCTGATGAGCAGTGACTTGTTTCCTCCAGATTTGACTCAGACCAGATAATCTTGTTTCTAATGGTTTGTGAGTCCTCTAGGTGGCTTTTGTCAAACTTTCATGTGCCTTTTACTAAGGAGTGGCTTCCGGCTGGCCACTCTACCATAAAGGCATGATCTGTGGAGTGCTGCCTGGATGGTTGATCTTCTGAAAGGTTCTCCCATCTCCACAAGGATACGCTGGAGCTCTGTCAGTGTGACCCTTGGGTTCCTGCTCACCTCCCTGGCCAAGGTCTGTCTTCCCCAATCACTCAGTTTGGCGGGAAGACCAGGTCTAGGAAGATTCTTGGTGGTTCCAAACTTCTTCCATTTAAGAGTGATGGTGGCCAGTGTATTCTTTGGGACCGGTAAAGCTGCAGCAATTGTTCTGTACCCTTCTCCAGATTTATGCCTTGACACAATCCTGTTTCTGAGGTCTGCAAATAATTCCTTTGACCCCATGGCATGGGTTATTCTGTGTAGAATTTTGTAACAAGAAATGAACTCAATCTATTGTATAATAAGTCTGTAACAACATAAAACGTGGAGAAAGTAAAAGAAGTGTGCAGACTTTCCGACTTGACTCTACCCGACACAGACCAGGGATGTCCCTGCATTACAGATTCTATGATTCTTAAGTAATTAATATTTGTATCAAGCTACCATTAAATTAAGATTAAGCAAGTGTGGGAAGTGAAAAATAATGTATTTAGCTTCATTTATGTAAAATCTCTCAATGGAATTCACAGATGTTGCTGGAAATATCGCTTTGATGATTTTCGTCAATGTTTTGGCATCAGTATCCTTTTTCAAACACCCAAAACAGTTACCTGGTGAGTCTAAAGTATTTATTTATAACAGTCAGAATTTTAGAAGGTTAGAATTTTACTTTTTCCATGTTTTATATAAATTAGCAAGAAAAGGTTTGTGAAGGCTCTGCCACTGAGTTAATTTAATAATTATTCAAATTAATCTACATCATTAGGATGTTTCGAAAATGATCAAAATGTATTAAAATGCAACAACGGCAGAGTAAAAAAAATGTCTTCGTTAGGCAGACGTACTTGTGTCCTGAGATCAAAGCGCCTAATCAGAATCAGTCTAAAGAGATTTCATGTTATAAACGTACACATGATGACTAGATGACGTGATGATTAAGGTTTGTGTGTCATAGACAATACATCATTTAATGTGGCTTTTTTATGGATTTGTGAATGTGTACAAGTGACTCCCATAACGAGATGACAAATTCTGGGATCGACCTAAACAAATGATGGTTGTAAATAGTTTTTTGGTGGTGTTAATGTAAGTACATGGGCTAATAGAAATGTCTACATTATAAATAAATAATCAAAAACCTGTTGTAAATGCTGTAAACACCACCTTGACATTCAAAAGTTCCACTCCTCGGACGAAGATGGGCAGCTGAGCCATGCCAGTTGCATCAGTGCTTTCATCTACAGCAAGAGAATATGAAATTACTTCCCATTTCCATTAGTTAAGGGCGTAAATCAGTGGCAAGCTGACATACACAAAACAGCAATAGTATTTCCACTGAGGCTTACATTCAAAATGCTTGCTTTGTGGCAGAACATAGATACAAAGAACTTATGTAAGTCACTCTGGATAAGGGCGTCTGCTAAATGCTGTAAATGTGCATGTACATAGGACCTCGCACACTTTCACCATACACTGCTTCACAAACCCTCCCTCGGTAAATGGGAAATCCGCTTGATTGTGTAATTTTGCTTTTGGAAAAATTTCCTGCTGTGCCACCAAACTCGTTTTTTATTCTTCTGCCTTATGTATCCTCTGTTTTATGTGTACGTCATTGTACTTGTCTTGGTGTTTTGTCTCATAGTGCCATCTTGTGTTATATTCTTTAATTACGGCCATATCAGCTCTGCAAAACAATGTTACTAAACAGATATTCTGTCTTCCACCTATCTTGAAAGCCTCAGTTTTTATAGTGTACTTTTCGTTTGGCCATTTCTTTTGGATAACTAGCATATAATTAGCATAAATTGAATTACACTGGAAAGTGATGGACTTGTGTCTACAGTGCTTTCCAGGTTTTGATTGGCAGGCTAACTGTTGGGTTCTGGAACTTGAATTGTGTGTGTGTGTGTGTGTGTGTGTGTGTGTGTGTGTGTGTGTGTGTGTGTGTGTGTGTGTGTGTGTGTGTGTGTGTGTGACATATGACACACAGGTAATTGTACCGTGGGCCGATTCTGGCCCCCGCCCTTGAGTTTGACATGTATTCCTCCTCAGTGTTGTCTCAGAATGAGATAGAGAACATCACAAACATTTTATACTTAATGATGAATCAGTGTGCAGTGAAGACGAATGATGAAAATTACAACTGTTTTCTGAAATCTTTATTCTCACCTTTATCTATATTAATTGAATACCATCTCTAACTATAATGTATTCTCAATTACAGATTTGCTTCACATTATTGTCTACATGTTTGGAGCTGTAGGTGTCAGTGTTATCAATTCGCTCACTGATCAGCAGCACTGATACTTAAAGCAGGTAACACTATTGTACATGGGTGGGGTTGAGGGCAGATATTTGTAGGTATCGGTAGGTATGTATTGATTTATGTTCTGTTATTCAATCAGATAGTTAGTGGGAGCGAACACTTGCACCCTTGCGACACCTGGTGACAGGAAATGTAATCGCAGTTTTTATAATCTCCAACATCCTCTTACCAATATATCCATTATCCCTCCTCTGCACATGTCCATGTTCAGTTATTTTCACTACTGTACTGAAATATAAATTCAAGTGAAGTAAAAATTTACCTTTTTATAGGAAAAGCTAAAAGTGAAAACCTGTTTTAATGGAACTAAGGTAGGTATTTGACACGCCTCCTGATAATGCAGCCATTTCATACAGACTACTTTTTATAAATAAACAGAATTGTATGAGTTTACTGGCGGCGTTCTTGGGCAAATATATGAGAATATTTTGACTCAATTCTTATAGAAACTTCAGTTTTGTAATCAGGTGTTAGACTTATTAAAGAAATATGCATGAAATAATAAGGTTGGCAATTTTGTATTCTACTTTATATGGAGCAATAATAGAATTAACTTCACTGCTTAACAGTACATGTTTTTATTTCTAGAGAAAGGAGCACATGCTATAGAAGATCATCGTCTGATTGTTCTGCCATTTGAAACATTATTTGTTTCTGTTTGGCTCGCTTTGCAAATCTACAATGCCTGTAAGTATTGTGCATTAGTTATTAGAAAGGATTAAAAAATATGGGGTCAAATGGTGTTAAGTTAGGAAGACATGACTCATTTTAAACATAGTGAATGTGTAGCAAAGCTCCTCTTACAAATCCTAATAATCACTAAAACAAATGTCTGATTAGTTTTGACAAACAGGTTAGTAAATGTTATGCTAAATTTATCACATGGATGAAATGAACTTTCAAGAATAAAGTGCACGCCTGCTCAGATTACACATTTGCCAATTTTAATGTTAATTTAATGTTAATTCATAGAGCAGGAACAAACCTATATATAATATTTTTTTTATTATTTATTTTCAAACATATTCAGATTCTACACCTTTAAACTAGGAACACTAACATCAATAATGCCAAATATTTAAAGCAAAAAGTCTGGCAGCACAGTGGTTAAAGCTGTGTGATCCCTGCTCCAGAGAACTGGGTATGATTTCAGTTTTCTGGGTTCAAATCCCATGTGGGGCTTGCAAAGTGAATGTCAGGTGGTGTGTGTATATGGAACCCTGTGATGGACTGATGCTCTGTCCAGGGTGAGCCTCTGCCTGTGCAAAGTACATTTCAGAACAGGCAGATTAAAGTAGGAATGTAAAATTTAGGCTAAGCACCAAACTTTTCAGAATTAGTTCAAATATTTCCTGGTACTGTCAGTGTTTGCTTTGGTGTTGACATTCTAACCAGTGTCTCAGTCTCCAGTTTCTATCTCGAGGTTCTAACCAATGTATGTTTTTTATACCACAGGGATTAATAATAAAGACAGGTAAGCTTTTGTAATTGTATATTTAAAAGTAATTACTAGAATGTTTTGAGGAGATTGTGTCGTTCTCTATACTGAACATACTGTTCTCCATTCATACTGAACTTGCCTTGATATGTTAGCTATTGACAGTCCTATTTCAAATAAACAAGTAATACCAAAGCTATATAACATGACATGACATCAGAACATTGTTTTAAATATTTTTACAGAATTAAAAGAAACTTTCAAAATGAGGTAATGTGCTCAATAAAGGTTAATAATACGTCTGGAAGTCTTTGATGGTTTAATAAATTTTGTGATTTGTTTCTCCTTGTAGGTCCTTCCAGAATTGGAGCCACAGCCAGCCAACACAAACCAACCCACCTGATCTGAAACGTGAAGCAGATTCACTGAGACAAGCTGATGAAATGATTCATGTATTTTAAATGAAAGACTGAACAGCAGTAAACACCCTGTATAGTGTATATAGTGTTTAAATCTATATAGAATACATATGTTACATCCCTGCTGTTTTCTGATACAGCCTAAAACGTTCATTCAGAAAGTGCTTATATGACAAATTCTCAGACAAATCACCTGCCCATATGATAGAAAAGAGACTTCATTTTAGCCGATGGCCAGTCATTGTGAGCCTTCGCCATGAGCCTTTCAGAAAGAATGATATTTATTCTTTTACCCTTTTATAGAATTACATTTACAGCATATAGTAGATGCCCTTAGTCCAGAGCAACTTACAGAAGTGCTTTGTATTCTTATTAGTAGATCTTTGCCATCTGGAATGTTTAGCATGTTTTTCTTTTTGTATTTGTTTTTGTATTGTCCTGGAAAGCACTTTGATTCCTATATACACCATGCTACAGTGGTGTGAAAAAGTGTTTGCCCCTTTCCTGATTTCCTATTTTTCTGCATATTTGTCACACTTAAGTGTTTAGGAAAATCAAACCAATTGAAATATTAGTCAAAGACAACACAAGTAAAAAAAAGTGAAAAAAAGTGATTGCCCCCTAAACTAAATAACTGGTTGGGCCAACCTTAGCAGTAACAACTGCAACCAAGTGTTTGCGATAACTTGCAGCGAGTCTTTTACAGCATTGTGGAGGAATTTTGGCCACTCATCTTTGCAGAATTGTTGTAGTTCAGTTACATTGGAGGGTTTTCCAGCATGAACGGCCTTTCTAAGGTCATGTCTCGGGAGCATTTTACGAGTATCCGCTCTTCTATGCGGTCGTACTGTCACATTTTCATGCCAAGCCAAGCCACGGATTTATGCTATGCTATGCTACGCTAGCACTATGCGCTTTCACGCCATGCCACGCCACACCAAGTAAGCCGGTGGATTATTGTTTGTGTTTTTCCAGTGACCCCTTGGAATTATTGTTTTCGTTGCGGCATTTTCTTGGACATTATCTTGGACTCTCGACGGTACCGTTAGCCTAGCCACGGCTAATGACTGTGTTTGTTTTTTTTCCTTTCGGTCACCGAGCCAGGCCTGAGTTCATTTAGTTTTTTTCCTGTGTTCAGTTTATGGCTTAGATTGTTTTCGGCTCCCATGCCAGGTTTTGGTTGTAGCTTATTCTCTGAGTGACTCTTTTATTTTAGTGTTGTTTTCTTTATATTTTTGTATCTTATTTCTTGTGGACAATAAAGATGTTTTTTTATTGTCAAACTGGGACCTGCGACTCCGTCTGCTTTTGTCCTCTCAAACGTGACAATGGAAGACATACAAGACCATTGATAATCTCCCTCGATCTGGGCAACGCAAGATCTCATTTCGTGGAGTCAAAGTGATCCTGAGAACAGTGAGCAAAAATCCCAGAACTACACAGAGGGACCTGCTGAATGACCTGCAGAGAGCTGGGACCAAAGTAACAAAGGCTACCATCAGTAACACACTACGGCGAGAGGAACTCAGATCCTGCAGTGCCAGGCGTGCCCCCCTGCTTAAGCCAGTACATGTCCAGGCCCGTCTGAAGTTTGCCAGAGAGCATATGGATGATCCAGAAGAGGATTGGGAGAATATCATGTGGTCGGATGAAACCACAATAGAAAGTAGTTGGTAAAAATTTGGTTGGTAAAAGTTGGTAAAAACTCAACTGGAGGAAAAAGGATGCTGAGTTGCATCCCTAGAACACCATACGTACTGTGAAGCATGGGGGTGGAAACATCATGCATTGGGGGTGTTTTTCTGCAAAATGGGACAGGACGACTGATCCGTGTTAAGGGAAGAATGAACGGGGCCATGTATCGTGAGATTTAAGCCAAAACCTTCCATCAGTGAGAGCATTAAAGATGGAACGTGGCTGGGTCTTCCAGCATGACAATGATCCCAAACACACTGCTCAGGCAATGAAGGAGTGGCTCCGTAAAAAGAATTTCAAGGTCCTGGAGTGGCCTAGCCAGTCTCCATACCATAACCCCATAGAAAATTTGTGAAGTCCATGTTGCCCAGCGACAGCCCCAAAACATCACTGCTCTAGAGGAGATCTGCATGGAGGAATGGGCCAAAATACCAGCTACAGTGTGTGCAAACGTGGTGAAGACATACAGGAAACGTTTGACCTCTGTCATTGCCAACAAAGGTTATGTTACAAAGTATTGAGTTGAACATTTGTTATTGACCAAATACTTATTTTCCTCCATAATTTACAGTTAAATTCTTTAAAGATCCTACAATGTGATTTCCTGGATTTTTTATCTCTCATTTTGTCTCTCTCTTATGGGGGATAAGATTTACACTAGCTAAATCTAAGATCTGGAACCCAAGATGCAGACCACCAAAGACAGGCAGAGACCGAAGTACGAAAACTGTATATTTAATGTAGATAATAAAACACAATAAAGAATAGTGAAACTGAGGCTGGAACTTATCAAGGGAGACTGAAGTGGAGATCCAGGAAACTGAACAGAACACAATAGAAAAGGGTGCAGCAGCAGCTTCTTGAGGACTTCTCCGTGAGTGCATGTTCCAGGAGTTGACTTGTCCCAGCGAGCGATGTGCGTGGATCCAGGATGCAAGAGAGGTGTAAGAGAGGCCTTCAGTTGCTTAGAAGTTACCTGGGGTCCTTTGTGACCTCACCAACTATTACACGCCTTGCTCTTGTAGTGATCTTTGTTGGTTGACCACTCCTGGGGAGGGTAACAATGAACTTGAATTTCCTCCATTTGTACACAATCTGTCGGACTGTGGATTTGTGGAGTCCAAACTCTTTAGAGATGGTTTTGTAACCTTTTCCAGCCTGAGGAGCATCAACAACTCTTTTTCTGAGGTCCTCAGAAATCTCCTTTGTTCGTGTCGTGATACAATTCCACAAACGTGTTGTGAAGAGCAGATTTTGATAGATCCCTGTTCTTTAAATAATACAGGGTGCCCACTCACACCTGATTGGCATCCCATTGATTGAAAACATCTGACTCTAATTTCACCTTCCAATTAACTGTTAATCCTAGAGCTTCACATACTTTTGCCACTCACTAATATGTAATATTGGATCATTTTCCTCAATAAATAAATGACCAAGTATACTACTTTTGTCTCATTTGTTTAACTGGGTTCTGTTTATCTACTGTTAGGACTTGTGTGAAAATCTGATGTTTTAGGTCATTTTTTTGCAGAAATATAGAAAATTGTCAAGGGTTCACAAACTTTCAAGCACCACTGTATTTGTAGAAGCTTCAGGAGAGACGTTGTGCATATTTTCAGTGAGCCAATCTTCTGGTCAGTATTAGTAATGTGCATGAACTCCTTGCAGAGTGGCTACGTTTGTTTGCTTGTTAGGTTTGTATTCATGGTCTGCAAAAGCACACTTTACTGTGCCAGAGATCTTTAGATGTTCTCTATGATAGCTCCCTCAGTTACCAGCTATCCACCTACAAACAAAAGTCGTGAAGTCATGTGGAAATTTAACTTCACCTTCCAAAGTACTTATTTGCTCTCTGGTTTCTCAGGTAATAATTTGACACATTATTAAGTTTTGAAATCAAAGCAGATTTGCCTAGCAAAGGATTGAACTGTGAGAAATCTCAAACTGCATTAATGCTATCTTACATTCTACATCTTTCTATATGTTTGCAGATGAATATAATATGAATATCTCATTGCAACTAGCATTGTCTGTACCAAGTGGGGATCCAATGTCATTGTTGATCCCAGATCTACTCACTGTATGTTTAAAATAGAGCTTAATCTTTCTTATGAATGTGGCTCTACTTGATCAGCAGGCCTGGGAAAGCTCTGCTTGTTCCTGGATTAGCTGCCAACTTTTACTTTAAATTCAAAAGTGCGTCTTCGTGATAGCGTCGCACAAAGAGTACAGCAAAATACATGCGGAATAATTATTTATAGGGTGAATTGTGTTTCTAAACTATTAGGTAGATGTATTTGTCATTGTTTTTTGTGATTGTTTTTGCTGTTGGACTTGAAGGTAAGGCAACTGTGTTCGTTTCTCACAGTGAGATTTATTAAAGTGGTACAGACTTATATATAGCACACCAACCATACAGACATAATCTTACTGTTAGATCTCACTACTCTTTATTTTAGGAGTGGTTAAAGTTTGAACAGTAGGTTTGTTTGATTAAAGCAAAACACATTTTTATAAGAAGTTATTTTCTCTTAGAAGGAATCTGTGATTATAGTTAATGATTGGATGATACTCTATACTTATTTTCACACACTAAAATATTTTTTTAGTAAAACCTTTTCTTCTGATTTGATAAGCATGCATTGATACAGCTCTTAATGCAGGTCTCCATATCGATGCTCCTCCTAATCCAGTCACGGCTCTGATAGGAGGTACAGGTAACATATTAACATGGAGAGTTTATTTGTTTGTAACTGGCTCATCTCCTGGAATATAATGCCTGAAACATAACAGTTTTGTGAGACAGCAAGTGATTCTATTTCATAATACAGCACTAAGGTCAATCAACATGTAAATGTATGACCTAATCTCTGTGGAGGAGGATTTCTTTAAAAGGAGCAGAGTAACACAGTATTTACACTTTGCATGGTTGTTTTAATG
The DNA here is from genome assembly GCA_025084515.1 of Ancistrus triradiatus. Lineage (NCBI taxonomy): Eukaryota > Metazoa > Chordata > Actinopteri > Siluriformes > Loricariidae > Ancistrus > Ancistrus triradiatus. Next base: position 1,342 of record JAJAGP010005777.1, on the reverse strand, counting down.
AATATGCTTTACTAAACATTTGGAGACAAAAGGAGACAAAAAATAGAGCAGCTCTAATGCAAAGACAATAAGAACTATCAAACGTCTCATGAAGCATCACATTTCATTAAAGAGTACAGTTAATAGTGATTATTGTTTGAATAATTCCTTAGTCTATTACTTTTAAAATGGTAGTTTGTTACTTAAAGCAGTGTACAATCTTAAATATTTTATTACATATGTGTTTAAATTAAATGTAGAGAATCCTGTCAGCATTTAGTAAAACTAGCTTTATTTTATTACAGTCTAGAGGTGTATTTTGTAACAGATAAGGATATTAAATCATCCTTACAGAACACTTCTAGTTCAGATATTGTTTTCATTCTGCATGCAGTCTATTTACTGATTTAATTAATGATTAATAATACCCAAGTTTGTGGTTGCTGAAGTCCATTAAATAAATTATTTCTGAAAATAAAAAAAGCATTGTGACTGAGGGACATTGGCTTCTTGAATTTGTCAGTACTTGAAATACCACTGCCACACAAGCACAAAACATAATAGAACCTCCGTTTATCCGTTTATCCTCAGGTAATTAGAAAAGCTCATGTCTTGAAGGGTCACAGAATTGATTAAGATCTAGAATTGTCTACATTTCACATGGATTACAGTTTGAGACCTGATTTGCACAAAAGTATTATGTTTAATTATGCATGTTCAATAAATACACAAAACATACATGTTTATCAATAAAAAACGTAAAATGTATTTAAAAGTAATGATTAAACTTTCATTAATCATATGAATGAGGCAGTAATTTCCACTAACATCTCTAATTTTGTCATTTCAAGGTCTATCAGCAGTGAACTCTGCAGGCATATCAATATCATACAACAAGACTAAACATAATGCCAAGTTGCAGCTCATGAAATTATTCTTTGTAAACCACTGATAACATCCACTAACTTTGATCTATTTATGTCATCTACTTTAGAATTGTCAACAAAATCATTGTTAAAATCACTTTGCTGCCACAAATTGTTTGTTTCACTATTAACATCACAACTTACCATTATTGCTAAAACAATGCAAGTTCTGCTGCAGGTTATTTTAAGGAGTTTTCCCTTCCGAATTCTTCTAGATAATCCTATGGGGAAAGATCAGACCATCTCTGCCTCTGTAGGTGAAGATGTGATAATGGACTGTTCTGTAGACTCTCATGTACAAACTGATGAGATAGAAGAAGTGACCTGGAAGAAGAAAGATGGAGACCTACTTGTCCTTCTTTTTCAAGACAGTGAGTCCTTCTCAGATTCTTCTCATGACAGCTACCAGGGAAGAGCTGAGTTCTTTATCACTGAAA
>JAJAGP010005776.1:0-28955 GCA_025084515.1 Ancistrus triradiatus | reverse complement strand
TAATATCCAGCCAGAGCACTGCTAGAGTTTGTTTTTTCCCGCATGACTCTCTTATCAGCTGTGTAACTCACCTACATGTTTTTTATGATACCTGGTATTCCAAGTGTTTCTCCTTTGAGTGCAGAAAACTGCTTGTGTGTTTATTTATGCTTACTCACTTAAAGGTACACTCCGTTTAATGACCATCCGATCAACATTTGTTCACTTTATGACAGAGATCTTAATAAGTGTAATAAAATATAAAAGGAAATGAAAATCATTGTAAACAGCTGGTCACCTCAACAACAAATCAACGCTGTGGCTCCACGAGAAGAGTTGGGAGTTTAAAAGTGTGCTCACTTGCTGGTTATCTCACGTTCTATAGACTGTTCTGACTCAGTTGATGTGTTTAGAGATTTTTTTTGTAAGTTCCTCATGTTTGTGTGGATGATTTTCCTCTACTTATTTGTACCAAGCTGTTTGTAAGGCGTTTGTATTGTCATATTGTAAGTAGTACTGCTTTGATACCTGTAAATTTCCCCCTAACCTATAGCTATATAAACTGGTCCACATTCACTCATTAAGTCTCTGGTTCATCTGACTGATCTTCTGTGTTGTTCCTTACACTGTCTATCGTTTGGAGTCTATCCCAGATTTCACTAGGCATAGTCAGAGGTACACCCTGGGCAGATTCCTAGTCTCATCACAAGGTCCATCCAGAATTTGAACCCAGGCCAACAGGAACTGCAATTTCCTGCTGTCTCTAGCCTTACCTTAGGTAATGGTAATAAAAATAGTGGTAAATATTACCTTCTTTCCCCCTTAATTCAGTAAATTTAAATAGTATTATTCTTGACATTGTTTATTTATATAAAAATAGTTATTTGATTTGATTGACTACAAAACTTTTCTTGCTTCAGTTCAAGTTATTCGAATTCTGTGGACATATTCTACAACCCCAAATCTGAAAAAAGTTGGGATGGTATGGAAAAACAAACAAACAAACACAGAACCAAAAACTGCTGTGTTCTTTCCATTTACTTTGACTTTTATTTCAATGCAGACAGTATGAACCCAAGTTATTCCATGTTTTTGTTTCTGCTCAACTTCATTTCATTTGTTAATAAACATCCATTCCTGCATTTCAGGCCTTCAAAAAGGTGATTATAATCATGAATTTGTAGAAAAGCAGTCATGAGAGGTTGACTCAGTGGAAGCAGTAAAGATGATCAGAGGATCTCCAGTTTATCAACAAATATGTAGGAAAATGATTGAAATGTTTAAAAACAATGTTCTTCAAAGAAAGACTAGAAGGGATTTCCATATTTCTCCCTCCACGGTGCATAATATAATTAAACTATTCAAGGAATCTGGAGGAGTTTCAGTGCATAAAGGGTAAGAGCACAAACCTAAACTGAAGAGGGGTGATCTCTGATTCCTCAGACAGTACTGCATCAAGAACCGTCATTCATCAATAGCTGATAGAACCACATGGACAAGGGATTACTTTATCAAACCTTTATCAAGCTCTACAATACAGAGTTACATTCACAAATGCCACTTAAAACGTTACTGTGCATAAAAGAAGCCTTATGTTATAACCATGTCCAGAAGCAGCGTCGACTTCTCTGGGCTTGGAGGCATCTGAGATGGACCTTCACACAGTGGGAACGGCGATTGTGGTCAGACCAATAAGTATAACAGATCTTTTTTGAAAGAAATGGATGAAAGGGATCATCCAGACTGTTATTAAAGTAAAAAAAAAAAAAAAAAACTCTTGAGCCTTTGGCCAACATAATTAACAATGGGAGCACTCATTCTGAAATGAAATAAAAGTCATAGTAAAAGTAAGACACACTGCATTTATTTTTGATTTGCATTATACATACTGTCCCAACTTTTTCTGATTTGGGGTTGTATGTTTAATTCTAGCAATTGCTTTTAAAGACAATTACTTTTTCCCCATATCATTCTTTTTTGATGGACAGGTCAAATCCAGGAAACTGTCTTCTCTGCGATAGGTACCCCCAGGGTTCTGGAAAAGTAGTATATGGAAAAAAAATGTTTGCTTATTTCCAATGTGGGTGCTACCGTATGTCCTATATGCGCTCTTCTTTATAAAAAAGCTACACTTGCTTATTTCTGGTTCAGAAGATAAGGGCTCTATTTTTTTCCTTTCCTATGACTCAGGTCACTGTTCATCTCCTAGGCAACACCTAATGGGAGAGAGACCTTTTGTAGGAACGTGGCACAGCGTTGGAAAACACGACCTTCATTTCTCTGACCCGTGAATAACATGGACATTCCAGTGGTTTCCAGTGGTGTTCTTCGTCCATAATGAGGGCAGTTAAAGAGGTCAATGGCTTTACGTATTTTCATCAAACGTTCTGTTTCAACTATTCATACACTCTCGCCTGTCAATGGAACATATGGTTGATGTTTTTCACCCCCATAACGAGCCAATCAGAGGGCTGCTATCCACACAGAGACGGGCTATCTGCACCCCTCTGGCATGCAGCTGCGCTGGCAGGCTGCGGTTTCCATGGAGAGAGGAGATGGCAGAGCTGCTCAATGAGACGCCATCTCGGGAGAACAATTATGGCGAGTCTCCTCTGGGCTAAATTAGCTCATCAAGGCAGGGCTAAGGAAAGCAGATACCAGAGGAGAGAGAGGGACAGAGCGAGTTCCGGCATCTTTAGATGAAGAAACGTGGGAGAGGGTAACAAGGAGAAGGGTGGAGTGAGATAGGAGGTCAAGAAAAGGGTGGACAATGGTGGAGTGGAGGGAGAGATGAAGAGGTTGAAAGAGAGAGCGTTAGATAGATAGATGTGGGGTGGCATTGAGAATGGGGGGCTGGAAGAATATCCCGGAAATCACTAGATGCAGGCATACTGAAATGGGATGCTGTGGGATGATCTCTCCTGTTTCGCCTCCCTCCCTCAGTCACTGTCCCTGTGTGATGCTGGACCCAATTGGATGGCAACGCTGGGATTCCGACCCCACTCATCATAGTGGTTGGAAAGCTGTGCCACCCAAGTGCCCACACATGACATATTTCTGCACAAACATGCACACATTGTAAAAACTAAAAGATTCAACCTGAAAATATGTCAAGTGCAAAAGTCCAGAAGCCTTGTCATTCCATATCACAATGAGTCATGAGGGTGGACAGACCAGGTCAGAGGATCATACCCCGGCACTGCAACAGTGACCCCTACCCAACCCTGTCCTGTCATCCCATTTAGGACCACCTTACAACACAGTGTAAAAGTCTTAGGCCACCCTTAGACTTTTGGCAATGGTATAATGGCTGTACATAATTACTTTTCAGTCTCCTAATTAGAATCAAACCAGACAATATACAAAAGGTGAAAAAATCTGAATAATCAGCTTCTATTCTCTACAGTGGCAAGTATTTAGTATGTTCTCCCCTTACACTTGAGCAATAGCAGCATCAGGCTGCTTCATCGGGATGCCAAGTTGACCCTTCTACAGTCTGAAGAAGCTCGATCAGGAATGGTCTTTGTGGAAGGGTAGCAGTTAAGCAGTGTTAATTTTGACAGCAAATTTTGATTTAGTTTTAGTCAAAATTTAGTCATCTGAATTGTTTTTAGTTTTTTTCTAGTTGTAGTCGACAAATTATAACAGGATTATAATCGACTAAATTTACAGTCGATTCAGTTGCGGGAGCGAGAATCCCCCGCACGAGCTAGCCCAAAGAAAGGGGGGGGCGTGATGCCGGGCGCGTGCACTACTCGTGCACGACGCTGAACAAGACTGCGTGGCGAGCGCGGCGAGCGCAGACGCAGAACGGCAGATAGCGTCAGGCGGCAAGAGGAGGAGGTAGCCGTGGGCAATGGCTGTTTAAAAACAAAGCGCGCAAAAGCTTACCCTACGCTGAGTCTACTTCCCTAAATGAATATTACCTCACGCCTCCCGGTGCTACGGGAACTGAACCCCTTAGCGGGCCCAGTCCATCCTCTTTCCCTCACAAAATAATAAAACAAAACGAAAGCGAGGAGGCTCTGCAACAGAGTGTGAGACGGGTGAGGTCTCAGGACACGCAGCGAAAGGGTGATCGCACTTTCAAGCCGTGGCAGTGATCGGAGCGGCATGGCGGTTGGCAATGGTGCAACATCTGCTAAAACTGGCGGAGCTCTTAAAAAGCCAGAAATAGCAGGTGTTACGAATTAAATGCTGCAATCAGGTAGCTTACAGACCAACATGTGTGATTGTGCCGCCTGCCAGAGATCCTACCGAGAAAACTAGGCCAACGCTGCCTTCTAGCGTCGGTAAGTTGGACCTCTAACAGAATCCTTTTTTAGCATTATTTAAGTCATTATATACAGATAGACAAAATGAAACATCTATTAACCAGTTATGGAGCAGTATTAGCGTTTAAATGTGCAATACACACAGAAACAGATTTAACTTATTTGAAACTAAAACATCTCAGATTAATGGGTTCTCTATTAATTCTCTATTCAGTAACATTAATATTTAATGCATATCTTTTTGAATGTGGGCAGGAACCCAGTACGCAGACTAAACCCATGGGTCTCTAGAACCATAATCTCTGTGTCTCCTTGTCATTTTTGAAAGTGACTCAAATGAAACGCTAACAAAGAAAATAACTTACCTTCAAATGGAGACAAAACCTCATGGCTTTTTTGTCAACAAACAAAAGCAGGCAGGCAGCAAGCATCGACTGGGTGATCTGACAGGCTGTGAAAATGAAAATGCAGTCGAGCCGCTACCCATTTCAAATCCATTTCACCAAAGGTTCAGCTCAGGAGGGTGAAGTGATATGATGGCAAACACTGGAAACACTTTCTTTTTATTTCAGTTCTTTGTAACGTGGAATTATCTGTATTAAAGCTTAAACAGTAAGTAATAAAGAGAGCGAGTGCTGATATGATTAAATTATATTTCGATTCTGATTGATACCAGTGTTCCATAAATAGAGTGGTACCTCGGTTCTCGACCACCTCAGAACTCGTCGAGTTGAGTTTTCGATGCATTTTAACTAGAGAAATTTGCCTCAGTTCTCGTCGTTTACATCAGAATCAGAGTCAGAATCAGGTTTATTGCCAAGTAAGTTTTCATAAACAAGGATTTTGTTTAGGTGTACGAGTGCATGACTAAAAACAAATAGGAATGAGACAAACACTGACAAATTATATTAAATATACAGTGGTGTGAAAAGGTGTTTGCCCCGTTCCTGATGGCAGGTTGCAGCCAATCACCTTCTCTGCAGAGTGGATCATGCTCTGAATTCCGCCCTTGTCCTTGACAGTGGCAGCAGCATACCAGATGGTGATGGAGGAGATTAGAATGGACTCAGTGTAAAAGTGTACCATCAACGCCTTTGGCAGATTGAATTTCTTCAGCTGCCGCAGGACCTACATCCTCGGCTGTACCTTCTTGGTCAGGGAGCTGATATTCTGCTCCCACTCGAGGTCCTGTGTGATGATGGTGCCCAGAAACTTGCAGGATTCCACAATGTTGACTGGGGAGCCACTGGGGTGATGGAGGTGGGTGGAGCGAGGTTCTTTCTGAGCTCCACAACCATCTCCATCATCTTAAGTGTGTTGAGTTCTAGCTTGTTATGGTAGCACCATGACATTGACCAACTTATATGAGTCAAGTGACTTATTTCAGCTGAAACTCAATTCATGATTCATGATTCACGATTCACACAGTGATTCAGTGATTCAGATCTTGATCAGAGAAGATCAGTGGCTTTCCATTTGCAACCCTGCCATACATGGTCTTGTTGTTTAATGTTATTCTGATGGTGGATTCATGAACATTAACATCTGTAATACATATCACATAACATATCACATTGTCATAACTAATGTGAGAAAGGCCTTTAGTTGCTTAGAAGTTGCCCTGGAAGGTATCCTTTGTGACCTTGTGGACTATTACACACTGTGCTCTTGGAGTGATCGTTGTTGGTAATGGTGGTCTTGAATTTCCTTTCTATCTACACAATCTGTCTGACTATGGATTGGTGGGATCCAGACTCTTTAGAGATGCTCTTATAACACTTTCCTCCAGCCTGATCAATCAGTTTTTCAAGTTCTATTATTATTTCCATTTTTTCTGTTCTGCTTTACTACAATACAACACTAAACACCCTTCTTTCCTCCTTGGTAATCCTGGTATTAATATTGTTTGGATTATAGATTTGTAACAAGACACACAATTGTTTTTATCCATATTACCTTCCCTCATTCACTCTTCTCTCTCTTAATAGGGTTGGAGACTCTGTGTGTGTAAATGTCAACTGTCATTTTGCCCCGGCTAATACCATCTGCTTTCTAAACCTGACCTTTTCTTTAATTGCTCGAATTGGAATCAAATGAAACTCCAAAAGCCTCCTTCTGTCCCTGCAGCAATCACGATAGAACAACTGGTACTCACAGTGTTACAGTGACAGAAGAAAGAAAAGATGCAAAGACGGACAGATTAACATGATCCTCAGCTGGATGTCGATAACGCACCCAGATAGAAATGGTGGATTGCTGCAAAACTCAGTTCTGGCTCAGGCAGATACGTAAATGATTACAGGTGTGGTCTGATTAGATACTGGATCTTGCCACAAGGGGCCATAAAAATGCTTCTCCCCTGCTGCCCTATAAAAAGTCTCTCAGAATCTACTTTTTGGCAGTGTCTGTCACACGTAATACAGTGGTGGATGAAAGTTTGTGAACCCTTTAGAATTTTCTATATTTCTGCATAAATATGACCTCAAACATCATCAGATTTTCACACAAGTCCTAAAAGTAGATAAAGAGAACCCAGTTAAACAAATGAGATAAAAATATACTGGGCCATTTATGTATTGAGGAAAATGATCCAATATTACATATTAGTGAGTGTCAAAAGTATGTGAACCTCTAGGATTAGCAGTTAATTTGAAGTGTGAAATTAGAGTCAGGTGTTTTTTAATCAATGGGATGACAATCAGGTGTGGAGTGGGCACCGTTTTATTTAGAGAACAGGGATCTATCAAAAGTCTGCTCTTCACAACACATGTTTGTGGAAGTGGTATCATGGTACGAACAAAGGGAGATTTCTGAGGGAGAGCTCAGAAAAAAAGAGTTGTTGATGCTCGCGTCAGGCTCGAGGAAGGAAAAGGTTGAACGACAGAGAAAAAAACCATCTCTAAAGAGTTTTGGACTCTACCATCCACAGTCAGACAGATGGTACAAATGGAGGAAATTCAAGACCATTGTTTCCCTCCCCAGGAGTGGTCACACAACAAAGATCTGTGGTATCCTAGCCGGTTAAGGTACTGGACTATAACCAAAAGGTCCAGGGTTCAAATCCCATCTCTGCCAAAACTGCCACTGTTGGGTCCTTGAACAAGGTCCTTAACCCACAATTGCTTAGATTGTAAGACTGTATCAATTGTAAAGTCGCTCTGGATAAGGGCGTCTGCTAAATGCTGTAATGTAAAATGTAGATCAGTCCTTAGAGAAACATCAAGTGCAGAATGAAGTATCTGGTATCTGGTACATTTACTGTAAATGTAAAATGTAAGATCACTCCAAGAACAAGGCGTGTAATAGTTGGCGAGGTCACAAAGGACCCCAGGGTAACTTCTAAAGCAACTGCAGGTCTCTTTAACTGTTTAATGTTTCATTAGCCACCATCAGAAGAACACTGAACAACAATGGTGTGCATGGCAGGGTTGGCAAGGAGGAAGGCCACTGCTCTCCAAAAAGAACATTGCTGCTCATCTCCAGTTCGCTATAAAGATCACGTGGATGAGCCAGAAGGCTATTGGAAGAATGTTTTGTGGATGGATGAGACCAAAATAGAACTTTTTGGTTTAAAAAGAAAAGCGTTATGTTTGGAGAAAGGAAAACACTGCATTCCAGCATAAGAACACTTATCCATCTGTGAAACATGGTGGTGGGTAGTATCATGGTTTGGGCCTGTTTTGGCTGCATCGCATCAGGGCAGGACGGCTTGCCATCATTGATGGAACAATGAATTCTGAATGATATCAGAGAATTCTAAAGGAAAATGTCAGGACATCTGTCCATGAACTGAATCTCCAGAGAAGGTGGGTCATGCAGCAAGACAACGACCCTAAGCACACAAGCCGTTCTACCAAAGAATGGTTACAGAAGAATAAAGTTCATGTTTTGGAATGGCCAAGTCAAAGTCCTGACCTTAATCCAATGGAATTGTTGTGGAAGGACCTGAAGCGAGCAGCTAATGTGAGGAAACCCACCAACATCCCAGAGCTGAAGCTGTTCTGTATGGAGGAATGGGCTAAAGTTCCTCCAAGCCGGTGTGCAGGACTGATCAACAGCTACAGGAAACGTTTAGCTGCAGTTATTGCTGCACAGAGGGGTCACACCAGATACTGAAAGCAAAGGCTCACATACTTTTGCCACTCACTAATATTTAATATTTGATCATTTTCCTCAATAAATACATGACCAAGTATTAACTGGGTTCTCTTTATCTACTTTTAGGACTTGTGTGAAAATCTGATGATAATTTAGGTCAAATTTATACAAAAATATAGAAAATTCTAAAGGGTTCCCAAACTTTCAAGCACCACTGTATATTGTCACCAGTGGAACTGTCACCAGTGGAAGCATGAAAAGATTAAAGAGTGATGGTCCCAAAATTGAGCCCTGGGGAATGCCACAGAATAGTGGATCGCGTTTGGAGAAACTTTCATTGAGTGTGACATAGTACTCATGACTGAAACACATTTAGAGCAATTCCAGGTTCTCTTACACGTTTTAGCAATACACAATGGTCAACTGTGTCATAAGATTCGTTTGTGTCCCCTTCCTTCAAAGTTTAAACCCAACCCAGTGTTCTTCTCTTGCTTTTTTTTTATTTCCTTTTCAATTGCATTCAGTTCATTTAAGGCATTGTCAATTACAGCCATGTGGTCAATGTCTAGTGAAAGACACAAATCAAATTCAATTTACATCAATGATTTAACTACTATGTCAACTATTTATTCACAGATCTACCAAAGATCTACCTTTACACTGTGAAACCATTAAAATCAGATTTTCCATAGAAAGCCCATTACCAGAATGGCACTGGCAGTCATTTGGACTGTTTGATTATTTCAAGCTTATTTATGATATAGAATTTAAATACATGCATTTCCCATTTTAAAATGAGTTATGAAATGTCAGAAAGACAATAATAAGTTTTATGTTTTGATAATTATTCATTTATCTGATCAAATGTAGTGTGCGGTACTAGTCTTCTTTTTTCCTTATGCTTCTTGTGAGCTGACTGTGTACAGCTCCCACAAACCGCTTTATGAAATGTGTCACAAATAGCTTGAGTTTTGTTTTGCTTGTATTGTCTCTTCACTTGGCACTGCTTCCTTTTCTTCGCAATCTTTTCTGCTGTGGCAGCCTGAGATAACAGAGCGCCGGTTGTGCGTCCTTTGCTTTCATGTGAGCCGTATGAAGTTTGTTTGCAAATTTTCGAATGAAGTTGCATTATTGTTTTGGTGTCTTTTTATTCTACTGTTGCATTTGTAAAAACTGCTGGCTTGGGGAGAAGAGACGCCGTTCATAATGTATACAGTCAATATAGCATCTATGGTCTTTCAAAGTATAAACGCTCAGAACATTGTTGTGCATTGTATTATTAATTTCACATCCATGTCAGACAAATACACTATAGTAGAATAAAAGTCACAGATCGATCAACATGGGTGGTTTATTATTTATCAAGAATTTTATTATCGTCCTTTCCTGAGATTTGTTGTGGGTGAAAAACATTTCTGCACTGCCTATATTCCACTGAAAATATGCAGACCATTATGAGGAACTATCATACTAGAACTGTGCTATATATAATTTGTAAATAGTTCTTTACCACCAGTTGACGTCAGACATTTGTTCACTTTGCTTACACACAGGATTACTGAACGCCTCATTACAGCATTGATCAGACAGATGTTAAGCAGCTCATACCTGTATAACAATGATAATGTTGATCTAGTGATGTCCATATCAAATCTGCATAAAGATAAACCAGCAAATGTTACATGACAAATCTTATTTTTGTTTCTTAGGTTCTAGGTGAACTCAGCAACCATAGAAGCTTCGTTGTTAAATCTGGACAGAATAACCTTTAGAACCTGATTTCTGCAATTATCTATCATTTTTTCATTTCGAATATTGCCGGATTCAAAACTGTAATCTGGCTCAACATGTGGCCATGCTAGACATGTATAACTAAGGGCAGAACTTACTTTTTCCAAGTATAGCAGAGCCAATCATATTTAGAGGGAGAAGCAAAAATCAGCAATGCATCTAATATTGATCAAGTTTTTAAATCTCAAAACACAAAAGCCTGTGCTTGTTTTGATGTGGGACCTTTGTTTCATGTGGCAGTTTCTTTATGCTTATTAGAGATCAACAGATCAGCTCAACTAAATGATAATCAGCTTTATCTTTCAATGTCGATCGAATTAAAATCCTATTCTAAACAGATCATCTAAAATCCAGGTAAATCTGAATAGCAATAAAACAATAATACAGTGGGACAAAAATGTATTTGGTGAGCCACTGATTGTGCAAGTTCTCCTACTTAGAAAGATGAGAGAGGTCTGTAATTTTCATCATAGGTACACTTCAACTATGAGAGACAAAATGAGAAAAAAATCCAGGAAATCACATTGTAGGATTTTTACAGAACTTAATTGTAAATTATGGTGGAAAATAAGTATTTGATCAATAAATTTGGTTCAACTCAATACTATGTAACATAACCTTTGTTGGCAATGACAGAGGTCAAACGTTTCCTGTAAGTCTTCACCAGGTTGGCACACACTGTAGCTGGTATTTTGGCCCATTGCTCCATGCAGATCTCCTCTAGAGCAGTGATGTTTTGGGGCAACACAGACTTTGAACTCTCTCCACACATTTTCTATGGGGTTGAGGTCTGGAGACTGGCTAGACCACTCCAGCACCTTGAAATGCTTTTTACGGAGCTACTCCTTCATTGCCCGAGCGGTGTGTTTGGGATGATTGTCATGCTGGAAGACCCAGCCACGTTCCATCTTCCATGCTCTCACTGATAGAAGGAGGTTTTGGTTTAAAATCTCATGATACATGGCCCCGTTCATTCTTCCCTTAACACGGATCAGTCATCCTTTTGCAGAAAAACAGCCCCAAAGCATGATGTTTCCACCTCCATGCTTCACAGTAGGTATGGTATTCTTGGGATGCAACTTAGCATTCTTCTTCCTCCAAACATGACGAGTTGAGTTTTTACCAGAAAGTTCTATTTTGGTTTCATCTGACCACATGATATTCTCCCAATCCTCTTCTGGATCATCCATATGCTCTCTGGCAAACTTCAGACGGGCCTGAACATGTACTGGCTTAAGCAGGGGGGCACGCCTGGCACTGCAGGATCTGAGTCTCTCTTGGCGTAGTGTGTTACTGATGGTAGCCTTTGTTACTTTGGTCCCAGCTCTCTGCAGGTCATTCATCAGGTCCCTCCGTGTAGTTCTGGGATTTTTGCTCACCGTACCACTCCATGATTATTTTGACCCCCATGGGATGAGATCTTGCGTGGAGCCCCAGATCGAGGGAGATTATCAATGGTCTTGTATGGCTTCCATTTCCTTACAATTGCTCCCACAGGTGATTTATTCACACCAACCTGCTTGCCTATTGTAGATTCACTCCTCCCAGCCTGGTGCAGGTCTACAATTTTCTTCGTGGTGTCCTTCGACAGCTCTTTGGTCTTGGCCATGGTTGAGTTTGGAGTCTGACTGTTTGAGGCTGTGGACAGGTGTCTTTTATACAGATAACGAGGTCAAACAGGTGGCATTAATACAGGTAACGAGTGGAGGACAGAAGAGCTTCTTAAAGAAGGAGTTACAGGTCTGTGAGTGCAGGAAATCTTGCTTGTTTGTGGGTGACCAAATACTTATTTTCCACCATGATGTACAATTAAATTCTTTAAAAATCTTACAATGTCATTTCCTGGATTTCCTTTCTCATTTTGTCTCTCATAGTTGAAGTGTACCTATGATGAAAATTACAGACCTCGCTCATCTTTCTAAGTAGGAGAACTTGCACAGTTAGTGGCTGACTAAATACTTTTTTGCCCCACTGTAAAAAAACATTTCAAACAGTAGTCATACTTTCCCTGAACAAAACCATTTGAGGACAGGATTGGTGGCTGTCAAAGTATTTTAGCAGTCGGTATGGAATCGGGAGAGAGAAAATTGGTACAGAAATGGCCATCTTACATTACTCATGCGTTTCTTCACAATACTAAGACTCACAATGACCTACAATTAAAATTCTTGTATTGCCAGCTAGCAGACACTCAATTATAACAAGTTCTGAACAGACACATGAACTGACAACCTCTTAAATGAGCCACACATTCCAAAAAGTCCAACGTTTTGTAATTGCTAGGTAAATGTTTGATAAAATGTCAGAAAAACACACAAAAATATGAAAATTCTGTTGGCAGTTACATATCAAAACATATTTCATGTTGTCTCAGAGATGCTTTGTAACTGATAATTTTTCTTAATTGTATAAAATGCTAAAAAATGTCTGAAAATTGTCCTCGAGCTCAGATGGTTACCGTGAATGCTACTCTGGTACGAGGAAGTCATTTTCTAATGTTGCTTGTTAGCTTGGACGTGCAGTCAGATGACTTTGTGTTGTGTTGCCGAGAAGCTGAAAGTGTGTGCAATTTATATGGGTCAGTAGCTAAGGTCAGAGACATCTACGCCGGGAGTTAGTTGGGTAATGAAGCATCTGGCGCAGCTGGTACAGAGCAGGTCAGGCCTCGAGTGAAACCAACTACAGAAAGAGTGGGAGAAGAAAGTGGGTCAAGAAAGATATTAAAAACCGAATTTGGACTGTCCACTTACTTGAAAAGGGTCTAGAAGTTCACCAAAAGCAGCTTTTAACAATTTACATTTAGAGCCCTGAAAGCAGAAAGCTGTAATAAAATACGTGAACTATGTTGTAGTCTCAGTTTCCATCTGCTTTTCGTGGTGAGGGTCACGGTGGTAACAGACTCTGAAGATCAGCCCAGACTTCTCTATCCCTGGCTGCTGATTCCAGCCAACTGTGAAGGACGTTACATACTGAACGCCACGCTAAAAAGCAACATAAAAATACTAAATATTTGGACGTGATTTTTTCACATCCATATACACACCAGATGAGATGTGATTATTTTTTCCTTCACAAGATGAATAAAATGTCTTCTTCAAGTGATAAAGTGCTAAATTTTTTTGCTGCTCACAAAAAAATGCAAACGTTGATATCGAGTACATCTGATTTAGGAAAAAAAAGAAAGAAGCAGAGAGTAAGAGCTGAAAGGTATGTTTTTTTTTGCGTGAACACCATCGATTTAAGAGGTCTATCCAATTACACATCAAGTTAAAGTTTTTACTTAAATATCATTTATTATTCATTATTAATAGGCTAATATTAGGCTACTATTAATTTAATTAGTGTCATCCCAAACCTGAACATTTTATAAGCAAGTAGAACAACTCTGTGGTTCTGAGGAGGACAGGGAACAACAGAGGGCTAAGGAACATGAGGACAAAAACACTGTTTTTACTCATTCTTGTATCGGCCAGTGGCGAGGCAGACTGAAAATACAGGAGCTGCTTCATGAGGTGTAGAAGCGACAGTGATTGGTCAGTAAGTTTTTGTTACACATAAAACAGCAACACATTTTCATAATTATACACAAACTTAAATTCATTTGCTGTTTTCTGAATACGAAAAAACATGTTCAGTATATAGCCTTTAGATATAATCTCTACATGGGTCATGAGTCTGTTCTGGGGGTCTCCTTTCAGAGGGCTGTGCTTGGAACTGCTCTCCTGGGAGCCAACCTGTGTTTGAATCTCATATCTCCTGCTTGTACTCATTACTTTAAAGGCAAGCACCATTTAACAACCATCCAATCAATGTCCATTCATTTTAAAGACAGAGGTTTTCACAATTACTATAAATTAAGAGAGGAAATAAAAACCTGTCTTTTAAATTCGGAAGTTGCAGTCGTAAACAGACAATCAATGCTGCGGATCCATGGGCAGAGACAAAACCCGAAATCTGTCATTTATGTGACGGTTGCCAGGTACTCTTATTCTAAGATACTTTGAGCTTATTTTATTATAAAGTCGCTGACAAATATTGGTAGTTGCAGGTTTTTGAGGCTTGTTTCTAGTAGCTTATTTGGTCTCCCTTATCCTGACTTTCTCTCTCCAATATTCCTGCAAGTTGATTTTGTTCAACCTCTAAAAAGGCAAACATACATTATTATTATTATTATTAACTGATCAATTGGTCACTCTCTCACTTTGCAGTAGACCACCTGTTTTGGGAATATTTTTAGCAAATTTGCTTCTTTTGGAATCTTGTGGGATCTGGCAACCCTGATTCTTGCATTGCTCATTAGCTCACTTTTGGACTAGAGACTGTTGTGACTTGATTGATTTGTTTAGAGACTTTTTTTGTGTCAGTTCCTCGTTTTTTTGTTTATGACCTTCCTCTATTTTTTTCTACAAAGCTATAAATGGTGTTTAAGTGTATGTACCTGTCCCATTGTAAGTAGTACTCCTTTGATACCTTTATATTCTCTCTAATCGATAACTATATAAACTGGTTCACATTCACTCGTTGAGTCTCTAGTTCATCTGGCTGATCCTAATACTGTCTATCAATGCATTTTAGCTTCCATCAAAGTGGTATCTGTGACACTTTTACACACAGTTTTCTTCTACAAAATACCCTTTATAGTTACATTACATTAACATAAAAACACAATCTGACCATGGTGGTGTCCATTTTGTTCAACAACCTGTCCAATCAGCTCTCTAATGCATGGCAAGTGACGTTCTTTAGGATCTTAAACAAGCATCATATTGTACCACAGAAATTAAAAGAGCCAAGCAACAGCAGAAACAGAGACAGCTCACAAGCCCATCACTTGATATCACAACCTCAATCATAATCATGCCTAGGGCCAAGATTTTGACTCCTGTGGCATTATATAGGCATTAGGAGAACATACTAAATTCCAGACACAGTACACAGAGGTGAGGATTGAACTGAGGTTTCTGGAGCTGTGTGGCATCAACACATATGCCACTGTGCACGGTGCATATAATCCCTCTGCAAAATTTCAAAATTTCAGCAATCTGTTGAATGGTTTGGACTTTAGATACAACGCAGAAACACACCAGACCTTAACCATTCACCGCAGTCCTCACTATTGATCAAGGCTAATTGTGATTGATTGTTATGCTAATATCTCATTACATAGTGCCAATCAATTAACCCTGTTTAGCAGGACCTGCAGCTTTCGATTGTCAGCACCTAGATTGCAATCATGCACTATATAAAATTGGAGACTGCATTATGAATGACACCCACACACATACCTGCACTCTGATACACACAGATGTCTGTTATGTTTCCTTCCCTACATCTACATCTAGGCATTTAGTAGACGTTCTTAACCAAAGTGACTTACATCTGATACAATCTTAGAACACTACACCTCTTACAATCCAAGCAATTTTGGGTTAAGGGTCTTGCTCAAGGACCCAGCAGAGCCAGACTGACAGAGGTGGAATTTGAAAAATGGGTCTGTGATGGCCTAGCAGTTATGGTACTGGACTCTAGACCAGAAAATCCAGGGTTAAAATCCCACCTCTGCCAAGATGTTACTCATGGGTCCTTGAACAAGGCCCTTAACCCACAATTGCTTGGAGCATAAGACTGCATTTACATTTACATTTACAGCATTTAGCAGACGCCCTTATCCAGAGCGACTTACAATTGATACAATCTTACAATCCAAGCAATTGTGGGTTAAAGGCCTTGCTCAAGGACCCAACAGTGGCAGCTTGGCAGAGGTGGGATTTGAACCCTGGACCTTCTGAGCCAGAGTCCAGTACCTTAACCGCTAGGCTACCACAGTCCATCAGTTGTACCACACTGCATCAGTTGTAAGATGCTCTGGATAAGGGCCTCTCCTAAAAACTTACTTATAAACAATGGCCCTTCTGGTCCATAGTTCAGTCATACAGGACATGGTAGTCTTGAGGGCACGAGATAAAGACACTCAAGGTTGATCATATTTTGAACAGAGAAGAAAGCAGAGGTAAGGAGACCATCTATGTGCAATTAGAACAACCATCGTTGAACAGATTGGGTGGTTTACAACATCAGCCGTCAGGCACCTACAAAGCAGTCTTGAGATCCCTTCCTATGAGTTTTAACCTCCATTCAAACCTCAACCCATGTGACCCTAATGACGCACATGATGGCAAGATAGGGCAGCAACTCACACCTTGGCCCCTGTGAGCCTAAAGACTCACGTGATGACAGGGTGGGTCAAAGACTCTCAGGACCACCTCCACGGACAACAACCCCACTGTAGTTTAAATACCTGGCACTTCCCATCAGCTTCTAGAACTGAAGAAGACTTTTGGATGATAGGTAAAATGTCTTCAAGAACCATAGAAAAATGAAGTTCAGTTACCTTCAAGTCCAGCACTCAAGAACAAATTCAAGGCAATATGTCAGTTTAGGTTCTCAGTCATCCAGGACATGGTAGTCTTGAGTGCTTGAGATGAAGAGACTCGAGCTTGATCACATTTTGGAGACAGAAGACAGATGGTTTGAAAGCGGAGTTAAGGATGCCAGCTATGTGCAATTAGAACAACTATCCCATGGGGGGCTTAAGACACCAATTATCAGGCACTTTCAAAGCAGTCTTAAGATCCATTCTAATTCTGATCCATCCAATGACTCACATGATGGCAGAGTGGGCAGCGACACACAAATGGGTCACACTTTTTTCCCTTGAGCTATTAATGACTCTGTATTTTTTATTTTGACACTCAGTATTTTGACACTGTATTTTGTCATCTGCTTAATGCTGTACAGTGCTGTGTGAGGGATGGTGCCTAGCCAGCAGCACAGGGAAGAAACTCATGGGAAACCCATGTGGAGGACATGCAGACTCCACACAGAAAGGACCCAGACCACTCCACCTGGGGATTGAACCCAGGACCTTCTCGCTGTGAGGAAATGGTGCTACCCATCAAGCCATCAAGCCACCATGCCACTAGTGACAACCCAGCCTTCTAGAAATGGAAATGAAGAAGGCTTTTTAGATGAGAGGTGAAATGTCTTCAAGAACCAAAAACAAAAGCCCCAAAAAATAAAAGACATTTAATTACCTTCGGCTCAAGCACTCAAGAACAAAAACAATGCAGGTTGAAAACGTGTGTGGACTAATTCAGATGTTTTAAGTCAGCAATTTGAAGACAAAAGGATAAACAAATAAGCGGAATTCACACAAACACGGGCCGACCCTGGAGATACCAGGCATAGTTTTGAAAGCATTAGTCACACGTTTAGGTTTTACTGAAGGAGAAAACAAGGTTGCTAATAAATACCAGGGGGTGAGCGACGCTAAAAGGAAACAGAGGATGTGATGGTGGTGTGATTATGCCTGTTTTCGGTACGCAGCCAAGCCTTGTTAATTAGGCGCTCATTTGGATGCTTTTATCATTTCGCATTTCCGGGGAGGCTCATTCCATACGAGATACCATAATGACTCACATGTTTAGTGACTCCCACACAGTTCGATATCCATAGCTTATGATTTTTGCCTGCTGTCACTTAGGATTGGATCCAAATTGAAAACCAGTGGAATTTCTTCCAAACACACTTGCTTTGCCTAGATGCTACATAGTGTAGCTAACACACTCCTTCATGAGCAACCACTGAGAGACAGGCTTACTGGCGACTTTATTAGAAACAGTATCTTTATACAGGGTTGGTATACAGCACCATTGGAAAATAATTCTCCTTTGGGACTGGTGCTTTCTTGGTTTAGATCCTGCTGAACCGACCAGTATCCAGATTGTTTATGTAAATAATCTGCACTCTGAGTTCTCAAAAGTGATGAGCAGTGTCCTTCAGGGATCTCTGCTGATCCTGCTATTATTTTCTCTGTACATGTTGCCACTAGACTCAATTCTTTGTAAACATGGCATTAGTTTCCACAGCTATGCAAATGAGCTGTTGTACATATCAGCCAAACAAAATAATGGCCTTACAATCAGTAAATTTGAGGATTGTGTAAAGGAAATAAAATATTTGATGTCATTTAATTTTCTTGTACTTAACTCAGATAAAACCGAGGTATTATTGCTGTTTGGAGTCCATCTGTAAAAACACGTAGGTGTCAAATTTGACTCATATCTCTCCTTTGATGCACACACTATCAACATCACTAGAATTGCCTTCTTTCAAATACGTTATATTGCAAAACTTAGAAATATACTCTGTTTTAGAGATGTTGAGAAACTGGTTCATATATATATATATATATCTATATATATCTATATATATATATATATATCTATATATCTATATATATCTATATATATATATATATATATATATATATATATATATATATATATATATATATATATATATATATACACACACACACACACACACACACACACACACACACAGTATAGCCATCACATTGGATTACTGTAACGCTCTACTTACTGGATGTTGTTGCAAATCTATAAATAAACTTAAATTAGCTCAGAATGCAGCAGCTCAACTGCTTACTCGCACTAGAAAATGTGATCATGTCAGTCCTGTTCTGTCAGCTCTGCACTGGTTACCAGTTAGATTCAGCATTAATTACAAAATACTTCTTGTAACATATAAAGCTGTACATTTCCCAGTCCCCCATTATCTTAGTGAACAACTTTAATGGAAGCATATTTAGTCTGGAAAAATGAGTAATCTAAAAATATTTGTAACAAAATCTTGTGTGCCACAACTAATGGCCATCTCGCTGTTGGCCATTACTTTGTACAGCCTTCCTAATAATAAAATAGCACTTAGTCTTCTTTTATAAGGTCTTCTAAGGTTGGAGAGCAGGGAATTTGAGACCATCCCTTTATACACAATCTCTCAACATGCTCCAGGCTCTGGGGTCCTCTCTTGTGCTCTCTCCTCTTTAGCTCCCCTCACAGATTTACTATGGGTTTTATATCAGGACACTGAGAAGGCCATGACAGAAGCTTGGTTATGTGTTCACTAATCCATTTCTGTGTTGATCTGTACATATGTTTTGGATTGTTGTCCTGCTGGAAGATCCAGTGATGACCCATTTTAGTTGCAGCGGCAGACAGATGTTGATTTAAACTGTCCAAGTATATTTATGTAGTCCAAGATGCCATGTGCCCTAATGAGATTACCAGAACCTCTGGAGGTATAATAAAACAGCCCTACAACATCACATACCATCCACTGAACTTAACAGTGGACATCAGACTTTTTGCTGGCAAGCCTGCCAAACAATCTGTTGACATCAAGTTGGGCATCTGATGGTAGATTTGGAGATTTGAAGTCGCTATTTTTATTCTGTAACTCTCCAACAGGAAACCTTCGGGATATTTGCATCTCTTCCCATCCTCCGCCTAGATGCAAAAAATCTGGGTCCTTGTCTAGACAGGTTTGTCACAGTGCCAGTTGTTTGAAACTTTTTAATTATTGTCCTACTGTAGATATGGGCATTTTCAGGTGAATATATGCATTCACCTGTGTTCGAAGGTCAACAGACTTACCCCTTATTTATATCATGTCTTTCTTGTCTTTCCCATGTTTAAGAATTACTTCTTTTAAGAAAGAAGTAATTTTACCTCTATGTCACCTCATATATACCACAGTGAAACATGAAAGAGTGAAATATAGTGAAATATAACACAGTGAAATATAAATCTAAATAATCCTTCAGCTACATTTTATTTTAACATGAGTGACACCACTGACAGCATCACACTTGCGGTCATATATTGTAGCCTAGGGGATCTTTGAAGCATACACAACAATGAAGTCGATGGCTTCAAGTGGTTTACCCCAAACTCTGACCAAAGCATGTGCTTTCTGCCACCAAAATTGTAAAAATGTCAATTTTATTAATAAAGCACATTTAAAATTCACAAAATGTTGACCAAAGTGATGTCCAGTAGATATAGCAATGACAAAATAAAAAGGACAGATAAAACATAAAAATAAAACAATGGTAACTCTCACACAGAATCAAATGCTAAAGAATAACATTTACATTTATTTATTTATGTTTTAGTGTCAGATTTCTGTTCATGAACTTTCTTGGCTGACAGCAGTGGATCCTTAAAAGGTCTTCTGCTTTTGTAGCCCATCTGCCTCAAAGTGTTATGAGTTTTGTGTTGAGAGATTTATCATGCAGTACTGTATTTATTAATACAAAGTAGGGGTTTATTTCATGTAAGAAAGTTCTGCAGCCTTTCTGACTTTCCTTCACATAACTAGGCATTTGTATGAATTACACAATGCGTGATCCTAGCCTAAGAAATGGCGGGTTAATAAAGTACAGTTTATTAAAGAAGGATTTCATTCCAATTTTTTTTCATGCAGTAGTCAAACAACAGAGCTAAAGTAATTTAAGTGTTGGACTGCATATTAACAATCAGTCTTTCTTGTTCTAAAACTAAGAGGGAAAAAAGACAAACCATAAGCCATTGCCATTTAAGATTTTTTCTTGTAGTATAAATTCTCGAAACGTGCACGTTTCTGCACTTTGTTCTATACTTTATATTTCCACATCCTTTCTGCACCTTTATCGAGTATATTATTGGGAATAAAAAGCTTATCATATGCAGTAAAAGCTGGGGAACTGGGACTGAGCAATACATTGTTGTTGTGAGAAACACACTTACCAATTTGTAATGTTGCCATTCCTTCTCTCAACACTTAAAAGACATTTTGACACAGAGGATACTAAGTGATGTAGTGTTTTAGGTGTTCTTTTGTTCCATTCTTCCTGCAAGCACATCATAAGATGTGTAACAGTATAGGGTCGTTGTTGTCTTGTTTTTCTTTTCAAAATTCAAAATTCAAAATACCCTCTTCTCCACAGCGATGTCTTTGTAAAATGCATGGACGTCCCTGGAAAAGACATCGTCATGAAAGCAACTAAAATTGTAATGTACTTTTCTGCATTAATACGTCATCACAGAAGTGTCAATGACCTTTACCAAGAGCACTGACCGGACCCAATTTTCTTTTGACAATACCCTTTATATTTACACTACACGCTACAATAGCCTAAAAATACTATGAGGCTATGGTAAAATCCAGTCAACGTTTCACAGAACGTAATGAGGACGTTAAATGGGGTATACCTGCATTTGGTTTGCCTTTTATTGCTAGTCATTCCCAATGACAAGCTATTTTTAACTGGGGTTTCAGTGCAAGAGAACTGTTCTCATACTGAATTTTAAAACCTCATGCTTTTTACCTCACAGTCCAAACAGTTACTAGGGGACCAATTTGGCAAAACAAACAGGACAGTGAATCATAAAATGATGTTTTGTGATCAAATCGCTTTGAGGATCCACCTCTGTGAATAAGCAAAGATGCTCTGCCACAAGGTGCTTTAAATAATACAGTCATTTCCTCTGTGAAGCTGTGAGAGAAGAAACTATTAATGAGGTCCAACAGTAATAACATCAGAGCCTAATATCTGTTTCCTTGTAGAACAACATCGCCACAGGTGAGAGGAATGTTCTTAATAAGGCTCATCGTTTGACTGCCATTGAGTCCAACACTATTGCCTTGGAGAAATGTCTTGGTTGGAGGGTTGTTTTCTTGTCTTGTCTGCACAGTCGTAGCTGAATGCATAAAAATGCAAGAGAAAGTTTTCAGTGGAAATTAAGTTTGCACTCATACTCAAAAAGTAGCTCCATTTCCTATTATTCCCTGCAAGTTGTCAAAAACACAGCTATCCGACACAGTGAAATAAGCCAAAAGTATTGAGAACAGAATTTCATTTCATTCTGTAATAAGGACTTTCTCCAGAATTCTGAATAAGCATTCTGTAATGTTTCTCATTCAGTGCTCTGGTATGCAGAACTACTTGTGGATCATCCAGGCTAAACTCTGTCTAAGCTGTCCTAAAAGTGGATAAAGAGAACCTAGTTAAACAAATGAGATAAAAATATTATACTTGGTCATTTATTTATTGAGGAAAATGATCCAATATTACATATTAGTGAGTGGAAAAAGTATGTGAGCCTTTGCTTTCAGTATCTGGTGTGACCCCCCTGTGCAGCAATAACGGCAGCTAAACGTTTCCTGTAGCTGTTGATCAGTCCTGCACACCGACTTGGAGGAATTTTAGCCCATTCTTCCGTACAGAACAGCTTCAGCTCTGAATTCAGAATTCATTGTTCCATCAATGATGGCAAGCCATCCTGGCCCAGATGCAGCAAAACAGGCCCAAACCATAATACTACCACCACCATGTTTCACAGATAGGATAAGGTTCTGTCACGGGTGCGAGGACAGAGGCAGACGAGGCGGCAGGTCCCAGTTGGACAAAAGTAAAACATTTAATTTTTTTCACAAAAGTATCAGATTCAAATAACAGCAAAAGATACCAATAATAATAAAGGACTTGGCAATAACTCAGAATACAAGACTGAAAACAAAACATAACGCTTTTTTTTTAAACCAAAAAGTTCTAATTTGGTCTCATCCATCCACAAAATATTTTTCCAATAGCCTTCTGGCTCGTCCATGTGATCTTTAGCAAACTGCAGACGAGCAGCAATGTTCTTTTTGTTTTTGGAGAGCAGTGGCTTTCTCCTTGCGACCTGCCATGCACACCAATAAATATTACCAAGTATAATGTTTTTGTCTCATTTGTTTAACTGGGTTCTCTTTATCTGCTTTTATGTGGACTTTAGTGAAAATCTTATGATGTTTTAGATCTTATTTATGCAGAAATATAGTATTCTACAGGGCTCACAAACTTTCAAGCACCACTATATATATATATATATATATATATATATATATATATATATATATATATATACACACACACACACACACCCCACACACAACACACAACCACACGCACACACAACTGGTCCTTCTCAAAAATTACATATTGTGATAACGTTATTCTTTTCCGTATGTAATGATAAAAAATTAAACTTTCATATATTTTAGATTCATTGCACCCCACTGAAAATATTCAAGTCTTTTATTGTTTTATAATACTGATGATTTTGGCATACAGCTCACGAAAACCCAAAATTCCTATTTCACAAAATTAGCATATCATGAAAAGGTTCTCTAAACGAGCTATTAACCTAATTATCTGAATCAACGAATTAACTCTAAACACCTGCAAAAGATTCCTGAGGCTTTTGAAAACTCCCAGCCTGATTCATTACTCAAAACCGCAATCATGGGTAAGACTGCCGACCTGACTGCTGTCCAGAAGGCCATCATTGACACCCTCAAGCAAGAGGGTAAGACACAGAAAGAAATGTCTGAACGAATAGGCTGTTCCCAGAGTGCTGTGTCAAGGCACCTCAGTGGGAAGTCTGTGGGAAGGAAAAAGTGTGGCAGAAAACGCTGCACAAACGAGAAGAGGTGACCGGACCCTGAGAAGGATTGTGGAGAAGAGCCGATTCCAGACCTTGGGGGACCTGCGGAAGCAGTGGACTGAGTCTGGAGTAGAAACATCCAGTGCCACCATGCACAGGCGTGTGCAGGAAATGGGCTACAGGTGCTGCATTCCCCAGGTCAAGCCACTTTTGAACCAGAAACAGTGGCAGAAGCGCCTGACCTGGGCTACAGAGAAGCAGCACTGGACTGTTGCTCAGTGGTCCAAAGTACTTTTTTCGGATGAAAGCAAATTTTGCATGTCATTCGAAAATCAAGGTGCCAGAGTCTGGAGGAAGACTGGGGAGAAGGAAATGCCAAAATGTCTGAAGTCCAGTGTCAAGTACCCACAGTCAGTGATGTTCTGGGGTGCCATGTCAGCTGCTGTGTTGGTCCACTATGTTTTATCAAAGGCAGGGTCAATGCATCTAGCTATCAGGAGATTTTGGAGCACTTCTGCTGAAGAGCTTTATGGAGATGAAGAGTTCATTTTTCAGCACGACCTGGCACCTGCTCACAGTTCCAAAACCACTGGTAAATGGTTTACTGACCATGGTATTACTGTGCTCAATTGGCCTGCCAACTCTCCTGACCTGAACCGTAGAGAATCTGTGGGTTTGGTGGAAGAGAAAGTTAGAGTACGCAAGACCCAACACTCTGGATGAGCTTAAGGCCGCTATCGAAGCATCCTGGGCCTCCATAACACCTCAGCAGTGCCACAGGCTGATTGCCTCCATGCCACGCCGCACTGAAGCAGTCATTTCTGCAAAAGGATTCCCGGCCAAGTATTGAGTGCATAAATGAACATAATAATCTGAAGGTTGACTTTTTTTGTACTAAAAACACTTTTCTTTGATTGGTCGGATGAAATATGCTAATTTTGTGAGATTTTCATGAGCTGTATGCCAAAATCATCAGTATTAAAACAATAAAAGACTTGAAACATTTCAGTTGGTGTGCAATGAATCTAAAATATATGAAAGTTTAATTTTTATCATTACATTACGGAAAAGAATTAACTTTATCACAATATGCTAATTTTTTGAGAAGGACCAGTATATATATATATATATATATATAAAAATATACATATACACACACACAGTGGTGCAAGGATGTCACCAACTGTTCATGTTTCTTCATATATAAGCACTGCAATCCCTTCATGTTTGGAAAGAAGAATGGTTAAACGATAAAAGCAGGCAAAAGTCAGTTAGTGTATGAATTCAACTAATAGTAGTCCAAAAATATTAGTTGAAATAACAAATGGCTGCCAACAGCTTAACTTGGAGACTTTAATTTCTGTCGCACACCCATATATCTTTGGCTGCTGAACTCCACTTCTCCTCTTACTGTATAAGTTTCAATGGACTCAGCACTTCACCTCGCTATCTGTGCTTGAAGAAGACTTGACACAGTATCCCTGAAGTTGAGTGATGAGTCGCTTGTAAAAGAAGCTGTGAGCATTTAATAGAGTGGTGCTTGAGAGTTGTGAATCAATGCAGGAAATCCAAGACCAATGGTACCCTCAGCAGAAGTGGTCGACCAACAAGAAGTAAGCTCTAATCAACTCTCTCACACTGACCAATGTTAATGTTCTTGAATCCACCATCAGGAGAACACTGAACAACAGTGGGAGGGTTGCAATGAGAAAAATAATGCTTTTCCGCCCAGGCAGTATGGGTCTCTTTCTGAGTCTTTATCCTTCCAATGTTTCTTCCTTATAATGTTTAGGGAGTTTTTCCTTGCCACTGTAGGCTTGCTCAGTTGGTGATTGGCCTTTTAAATGAGAAGATAACCTAAAATTGTAAAACTGCTTTGAGACAATGCTTTATTGTATAAAGCGCCATAGGAATAAAGCTAACTTGACTGAACTTTTCCAAATGAACATTGCTGTTCATCTGTAGTTTTCTAGAGATCACACCCACAACCCACAAGTCTATTGGAAAAGTGCTTTGTGGACAGATGAAACCAAAATAATTTTTTTTTTGCCTAAATGAGCAGCTTTATATCTGGAGAGATGACAACACTCCATTCCAGCTTGAGAAACGTATCCCATCTGCAAAACATGATGGTGGAAGTATCAAGGTTTCCTGCACCTATACTGGGATGGCTTGCTATCATTTATGGGAGAATGAAATCTGATTTCTAGCACCAAATTCTAAAGCAAAATGTTAGAACATCTGATAAGTGAGTCTCAAGATCATCATGGGTCATGCCGCAAGATAACGACCCTCAGGAAAAGGTCAGGTCAGATTTATTTCTATAGCGCTTTTACAATGGAGCATTGTCTCAAAGCAATTTTAGATTAATCTCCTAAGTTACAAGGCCAATCCCTAACTGAGCAAGCCCACTTACAATGGCAAGGAAAAACTCTAAACGTTATAAGGAAGAAACCTTGGAAGGGCCAAGAAAAGAATGCCTGTTTATATAACTTGCTTTAGTATCACATTTACAGCATTTAGCAGACGCCCTTATCCAGAGCGACTTACAATTGATACAGTCTTACAATCCAAGCAATTGTGGGTTAAGGGTCTTGCTCAAGGACCCAACGGTGGCAGCTTGACTGAGGTGGGATTTGAACCCTGGACCTTCTGGTTCATAGTCCTGCACCTTAACCACTGGGCTACCACAGTCTTTTATGCAAGTTCCTCTACTAGTCTTACCTGTTTCCCTGTGTAGTTTGTATTCTGTCCTAGTTATCTGTTATGTTTCTGTCACCAAATCTTACTAATAAACCACTACCCCCCCATATCCGCTCTCTCTCTGTGTTCTCTTCTCCCTCCTGAGAGCAAGTGTAACATTGTGAAGGAAAAGAAAAGTGTTTCACTGACTACAAGTAGCTGGACATGTACTCGGTTACTTTTTGCAATAGAAACTTACCAGGTTTTCACTTAACACTGTTTTCCTTCTTCAAATCCATCAAAAGTTATTGTAGATAAAGACTCAATTTCCCTCTCTCAGAAGCCAAACGTTTAGCAGTTCTGCACATTTGTACATTCTGTTAAAGTGAGCCTATGGGTAAAGTTGCATTTGTAAGTCAAGTCACAAATCACTCACCGTCATCATCTTCCTGAATGATAAAGCAGATGTCCTTTGAGATTACACATCTTCATCCACCTCAGGCCCTGTCTCAACTCTCACTTTCATTATTTGCTGAAGAGGAATAGAAAATTTCTCTTTCGCTAATGAACATAAAGTGACAAAGCAGTGAAACTCAAAATTCTGACATTCTGTGCCTTGCAGAAAACCTGCTTTCTGTGATAAAGTCTTCAAAAGAAGCTTCTGGGATCTTGATATAATTTCTGTTTACTCTGTAATGCACTTTCAGAAACATTTTTTTAGAGAAAATGCCTGTTCTCGTCAGATTAGGATTAGCAGATTTGATTATCCTTAAAAGACCTGAAATTACAGCCTTGGGACCCACCAAATCTGTAACCCAACCTAAATATATAAGGTGGTGCTATAAGGTGAATGTCTCTAATAAAGTGGACAGTGAGTGAACAGTGTTTTAAAACTCCAGCAGCACTGCTGTCTTATCCAAAAAGTTTTTTTATGTATTATATAATTCTTTATTAAAGTGCTGTCATGCGAACACTTTGTGGTGTCTTTCGGACGTTACGAACACTTTGTGTGTGGTCAGGATCAGGTGTAAATTTTGTTCATACTAAGACTTTGGGACTACAAACATTTTTATGAAAAAAAAAAGTGTTACAAACAATTTTCCACTCAAATTTCCACCAGATCTTTTCTTTAATATCCATATTCTTAGAGGCAGCATGTTGCTCGTCCTATAAGCTCTTGTGCTCTGCTACTAGCAGTATGAGCTGTTCTAACTGACAACCGAGCTCTGATTGGTCAGCCGGATTTTAACACATCCAAACAACGCAGAAATTAGACCAGGCTAAACATTTTACGCAGCATCGCAGTCCATCAGTTTTGGTGTGAAAAAAGCCTTTAATTTGTGCTGGATGCAATCACTAGTACCGCTCATATTTGGAGAAATTCCACTATGAATTTATTATGAATCCATTGAAAAAAAAGCTTCTTTAGAAAATCCTAAAAACTAGAGACCTGAGAGCGTGCTGCCTGAACGTGTGATGTACCTTTTACCCAAATGCACCCCATTCAGTGAAATTTCGGTCTCGCTGTGTGTAATCTCCAAATGACACGGACCATTTGCTGCTTGATAAGATGAAATAAGCACAGATAGGTCTAATCGCTCGAAAATGCTAATGGCTTATTTAAACATGGGTCTGGACTCACTGAGGTCTTATCGCCAGCTAATACTGTAGGGCTGCAAATTGGCTTCGAGAGTCCATTTGTGTTAGTACAATACTTTCGAGCCCATTTGTTGTCTTTGACAGCTGGTTTTATTTTCATTCTGTTGCCATGCTTCACAGGGCAGAGTTAAATACAGTACAAAGAAAGAGTTGCCATTTAACATGTTGATTTGCAGCCCCAGGCTATAAATTATTCATTAATGTGGTTGCTGCTGAATCATTGTTTAATCATTTGAGCATTGTGTTTCTGCTTTGGACCTCTATGCTATTCATGAACAGTTAATAAAGACGCATCACTTGAATAAACACACACACAGATACTGTACATAATATATACACATACAGGACTGTATATAATAATGTGTTGTATTACTGAAGCCTTGAAACCATAAACAAGAGTCCTCGGTCTCAACCTCATTTGGACTCGGAAACTGTTGTCGGGACCAGTTGAGTCCAATTTTTGTTTAATGAAAACAACCCAAAAAAAAAAACAACGTAATCTGATCTCAATCTCATCTCAGTGTTGGACTTGACTACTAAAAGTCTTGGTTTTGACTTGGACTCAGCTCTAGCCGTCTCGCCTGCAACACTAATAATATACAGTGGGGCAAAAACATATTTAGTCAGCCACTACTTAGAAAGATGAGAGAGGTCTGTAATTTTCATCATAGCTACACTTCAACTATGAGAGACAAAATGAGAGAAAAAAAAATTAAGGAAATCTCATTGTAGGATTTTTAAAGAACTTAATTGGAAATCATGGTGGAAAATAAGTATTTGGTCAATAACAAAAGTTCAGCTCAATACTTTGTAACAACCTTTGTTGGCAATGACAGAGGTCAAACGTTTTCTGTAAGTCTTCACCAGGTTGGCACACACTGTAGCTGGTATTTTGGCCCATTACTCCATGCAGATCTCCTCTAGAGTAGTGATGTTTTGGGGTAACACAGACTTTCAACTCTTTCCACAAATTTTGAGGTCTGGAGACTGGCTAGGTCACTCCAGGACCTTGAAATGCTTTTTTCGGAGCCACTTCTTCGTTGCCCGAGCGGTGTGTTTGGGATCATTGTCATGCTGGAAGACCCAGCCACGTTCCATCTTCAATGCTCTCACTGATGGAAGGAGGTTTTGGCTTAAA
>JAJAGP010005775.1:0-28970 GCA_025084515.1 Ancistrus triradiatus | reverse complement strand
AATGTGAGGAAACAAACCAACATCCCAGAGCTGAAGCTGTTCTGTACAGAGGAATGGGCTAAAATTCCTCCAAGCCGGTGTGCAGGACTGATCAACAGCTACAGGAAACATTTAGCTGCAGTTATTGCTGCACAGGGGGGTCACAGCAGATACTTTTGCCACTCACTAATTTGTAATATTGGATCATTTTCTTCAATAAATAAATGACCAAGTATAATATTTTTGTCTCATGTTTTCTCTTTATATACTTTTACATTTACAGCATTTAGCAGACGCCCTTATCCAAAGCGACTTACAACTGATACAGTCTTACAATCCAAGCAATTGTGGGTTAAGGGTCTGGCTCAAGGACCTAACAGTGGCAGTCTGGCAGAGGTGAGATTGTAACCCTGGACCTTCTGGGCCAGAGTCCATTACCTTGTGTGAAAATCTGATGATGATTTAGGTCATATTTATGCAAAAAATATAGAAAATTCTAAAAGGTTCATACATTTGTAAGCACCACTGTAGTCCTATCAGCAACCAACTAAGCTGATAAGGACCATATTTGGTCACCTATATATACACAGTACTGTGCAGAAGTCTTAGGCCACCATTAGTGTTGTTGTTTTAACAACTGGATAATGACCATATAACATATTAAACATATAATAATTAAACTAAGTTACCTGATTAATAACTCTAAAAATAGTTTAAATACACAGAAGCAATATATACAAACTAAAATAGAGAAATTACAGTCATTTTCTTATCTTCTTTATCCTAATCAGAAAGCTGGTGCCAAGCCCGTGGCACAGGGCGAGGCAGAAACAATCCTAGTTACAGGGCGCCAATCCATCGCAGAGTCAAGTCAAGTCAAGTCAGATTTATTTACATAGCTCTTTTTACAATGGAGCATTGTCTCAAAGCAGCTTTACCATATTAGATTATCTTCTAATATTGACGGCCAATCCCAAATTGAGCAAGTAGAGACATAAGCTCACACTCCAAAGGCACTTTGGAAACATGTTTTTGGAATCTGATGTGCCACCGTAAAGTTCACAATATTATGAGAATAATAAGACAAAAATTAATATGACAAAATACATAACTAGAATATAAGACAATAGTATATTTAATAAATAAAATAAGAAATGTAATAAAATAGAACACAGAGTGTCTTGGCATTATTTAGTGCAGTAAACAGAGTCTACATTCCCTGTAGATCATATAATATTCTGTATCTCTAATGCGTTACTGGCTGCATGCAGTCGAAGCAGCAGACAGGGCGAGGCAGACGTATTCATTATCTAACAAATCACAAGTGACGCTATAATGGAGCAAGCCAAACCAAATTCACATGCCGCACTGAAACAGAAACAGGATAAACAAGACTTATGATATTACGAGCTTTTTGAAGTACCACACCTCAGTTTATACCGGGAAAGCCGAGTATTTAGGTCAGTTAATTACATTTACATGTACAGCATTTAGCAGACGCCCTTATCCAGAGCGACTTACAATTGGTACAGTCTTACAATCCAAGCAATTGTGGGTTAAGGGCCTTGCTCAAGGACCCAACAGTGGCAGCTTGGCAGAGGTCCAAAGTCCAGTACCTTAACCGCTAGGCTACCACAGTCCTACACCTACACGTAATGTTAACCTCAGTAACCAAAAGCAAATCCTTCGACTCTTGGTTTTTTGACAGTGTTTGTAAAAAAAAATAAAATAAATAAGCAGTTTTCCTCATGAATACTAGCAAGATGTCCATACAATGTAAAAAGTGTCAGAGCTTTCTATAATTGAGCGGACATTTGGTCCCCACAATGTAATACATGGTTCACACACACACACACACACACACACACACACACACACACACACACACAGTTGACATAACATCACTGTAGTTACTTAATGTTACAGGTACACCTAATCCTAACCTTGACCACAATAACCAAATCTCATGGAGCTCATGGTTGGTCCTAATTTGGTGCATAAAGTTGACTCACACACACAAGCACATAATTGCTCAAACCTGTGCACACACACACACCGACACACACATTGGTGATTCACTAATTGAGCGCCAAAGTGGCTCAATAATATTTACTATTTACTAATAAACTGGTGACTGTGCAGGCCATGGGAGATGTTCAACTTCACTTTCATGTTCATCAAACCATCTGAACTCTGGTATGTCACCCATAATGTTGTGTGCATTGCAATATTTTGAGCAAAACTGTGCTCTTACCCTGACAATTGAACCTTCACACTCTGCTCTTACTGGTGCAATGTGCAATTAATGAAGATTGGCCACCAGACTGGTCCAATGTAGCCATGAAACCTCCCACACTAAAATGACAGGTGTTTCAGTTTCATTGTCTAACCCCTGTATATATGTGTGTATTAGATAGATGGATATATATATATATACACACGTAGATGCACACAGTGGGGCAAAAAAAGTATTCAGTCAGCCACTGATTGACTATATAAACTGGTTCACATTCACTTGTTTTGCCCGTTTCATCTGATCTTCCACGTTGTCAAACAAAAGTATCAGGTCCATCACACCATCCTCTTAAGTATTATAGCTTAATCATATACATGGTTCCAAAGGTATATTAATGTATTTTCTATAATTATTATGAATTTCCATAAATGAAAAATGCAGTGGCATTACGGACGCTGTGTAGATGGTAGCGTTCCACTCGTGTTTTCAGCGGAACCTCTAACGTATCGTTTGCATGCAGTTTTCTAGTGAAAATAACCTTTATATTTACACCACAGTAGCATAAAAAGACTATGTGACTATGGCAATGTCTGGTCAATGTCCATTTTGGTCAATGACCTGTTTCACAGAACGTAATGCAGTCGTTAAACGGCTTTAATCCTGCAGCTATATGTAAGTTTATCTAGAAACAAAGAAATACATATTCTACTCACAGCAGGTAGCACTTGCACTACAGTGGATCCTTTAAAACAAATACAAAAAAGGACATCAGAAAATGCAGAAAATGATTACGAAACAAATTCATTCTTAACCATCATAAAGGTGATTTACCTCCTGCAATGGTGGTCTGATTTTTGGACAAGCTTGTCTTCTGAAATAAAATCTCAGAAACGACCAAAACGGGTGATTCCTTAAGGATGGTGACAGATACTTTAACTGGAGTATTGGCTCGTACCTTTCTGAAGACTGTGATCATATAAGAGGGGCTGTGAAGCACAGAACAAGTATGTTAAAAAATGAAACAAAATGTAACTGTTTCCATATCAGGGTAAAATGAACTAATGGCTGCACTGTTAAAACAACTAACAAAGATTAACAACTGCCACGTACTCGATAATTATCATTACAGATAATTACACAAACACAAATGTCCATGCATCTAATCCATGCAAAAATAAGTCATTCAATACCTGTTCGGGTTTTGGGCCCCAGCAAGACCCGTAAGAAATCCAAGCACTATCAGAAAACAGTGTAGCTCCATTTTTAAGCTCGTGCTCAGGTGTAATGCCCTGAAAAGTGAATTCTTTAATATACTCTGGGCATGGACTTGTGTAACAAGCAAAAATCTGCTATTGCACAGTAATTTTAGGGGAGTGTAATAAATACTAGACCTGAATTTCCTGATTGAATTACTGCAGTGTTTGCGACATCCTCAGCCAGTCAACGTGAACAAGCTTACGATAGCAATCCCCACACATGCACACACATGCACACACACACACACACACACATGCACAATGAAGCATACTTCCCCTAACCTTAACCTCAGTAGCCTAAAGCAAATACTTTGCCATTTTTAGTTTTTCAAATAAAAGTTTCAGGTTTTTCTAAAAAAAAAAGCAAGTATTTAGTAAATTTTCCTATCATTGTAAGGAAAGTTGGTCCTCACAAGTATAGCAAGATAAGGTGCACAACCATACACACTTGTCTTACTATACTAATACTAACCCTAACCTTAATAGCCTAAAGCAAATTCTTTGGCTCTTTTGTTTTTTCAAAAAAAAAAAGAAGTTGCAGTTTTTGTGGGGGAAAAAACAGTTACAGAAGTGAAGACCAGAAAAATGGTCCTCATAAAATCAAAATTCCAGGTTTTCCTATCATTGTAGGGACATTTGGTCCTCACAAGTATAGCAAGACAAGTTAGAGAGACACACACACTTGTCTTACTATACTTGTGAGGACTTTCAATAGACATGAACAACAATGAAGGATTACGGTAGCTAATTAATACTACACCTACCCCTAATCCTAACCTTAACCTCAAGCAAATATTTTTCGTTTTTCAGATTACAATATATATATATATAGCAGTTAAAAAGTGCAGACCGGATGCTTCACAGTCATGAGAGTCCTAACTGGTTGGCCAAGTCTTCAAGGCGGGAACATTATGTTTTTAGGGATGAATCAGATTTACAGGTAATTTAAAGATTAATGACTTCCTGTAGAGATCTTGCTCAAATTTCCTGACCGACACCCATATGGATGCTGACTATAATGAAATAACTTATTTATCGCCAACCTTAAGTAAATAATCATTATAATATTTGCTACAGTTGAGTCAGATAGCAGAAAAAAATTACCATTAGAGTCATGTTGTTACATTTACTTATTTCACATCTACCAGCCTGTAAATCTGTACAAATCTGCTGTGGCATCATCAGATCAGTGATCAGGGGCACCTGAGGTACAATGTGAGGTACAGTGAAAAGCTCCTGGATTATTTGGATCTACATTACATGTTTTGAAAGAATGTTTGAGCAGTTGGTATAATACCCAAAATAATCAGTTTATAATACTATATATCATACTATCTATAGGACAGACCCTGGCTTATGGACTTGGATCTGGAGCACGGTGTCCATTTCTTCCAAAAAAGATCTGGAATATTGATTCGTCTGAACACAATGGTTAACATAAGGCTGTTTTGCACAATAAAGTTGTAAGTGGCATTTGTGAACGTAACTCTGTATTGTAATGCTTGTAGTGCCAAAGTAATCCCTTGTCCATGTGGTTCTATTAGCTATTGAGGAATGACAGTTCTTGACGCAGTGCCGTCTGAGAGACCAGGGATCACTGGAGTTCAGCTTAGGTTTGCGCCCTTGCCCTTTACGCACTGAAGTTCCTCCAGATTTCTTGAATTACAAAGGTGAAACTGAACTGCAGAAGAAGAGCGTATGGGTACTAGACTGGCCTGCCTGCAATCCTGACCTGTCCCCAGTAGAGAATGTGTGGAGAGAAATGCAACAACGACAACACTATACTGCGATTGAGGTAGCCGAATGGTTAAGGTTCTGGACCAGAAGGTCCAGGATTCATATCCCACCTCAGCCAAGTTGCCACTGTTGGGTGCTTGAGCAGGACTCTTACTCTACAGTTGCTTGAATTGTAAGACTGTATCAAGTCAAGTCATTTTTATTTCTATAGCGCTTTTTACAATGGAGCATCGTCTTTACAAGTTCAGATTATCTCCTAATAACTACGTCCAATCCCAAATTGAGCAAGCCTAGGGGCGACAGTGGCAAGGAAAAACTCCCTAATTCACTTGGAAGTGAATAAAGGCGTCTGCTAAATGACATACATGTAATGTAATGTACTGTTGCACAATTTAAGATGCGTTTACAGGAAGAATGTTACATAACATCTGAAACACTTTGTCGCTTGGCGCCAAAACGCCTTTTAAGTGTCGTGAGGATCAATGGCAACGACTGGAAAATGTTTTTTGTTTGTTTGTTTTTGTGCTGCGATCATGAAACGCAGGAATGGATGGAATGACGTTAACCAGACATAACATGAAATATCTTGGATTCATATCACCTGCAATGAAATAAAAGTCAAAGTAAATGTGACAAACAGTTTTTTTTTACATACTGTACCAAACTTCTGATTTGGGACTGAAATACTTCATAGAGCCCCCTGTTGCTTTAAATTACCAGCTTTGAACCTAGATCACGGAATATTTGTCCATTCATTCTTATGGAAATGGCTCCTCCCTTCAAGTCCATTCACAGGGTTTTTACTGGATTTAGGTTCCGGCTCTGACTCGTCCACTAAGGTACATTCACCTTCCTTTCCTTAAGCCAGTGGTTTTATTGTTGTTGTAATGCTGTCAAGGTGAAGCACTGGCCCATTTCCAACTGTCTAGCAGAGGGCTAGGGTTTATCTCAGACTACAAGAATTTGGGTGTACTTGGCAGCATCTTCACATTTCTATTCTGTCAGGATCAACTGCCCAATCCCTACTAAGGAAAACCACCCACACAATTTAGTGCTGACTCCACCATGCTTCACAGTAAGTATGGTGCACTTTGGTGTGCTGGCAGTGGTGTGCTGTGTTTGCTTTTTGCCAGACATAGTGCATGGATTTCATTCCAAAATGTTCAATCTTGGTTTCACCTGACTATAAACTTAAATTGGCCATGGGTGGTCCATTATATCTTTGATCTGTTAATCACATTGAATTGTCCTGCATATGAAGTCATGCATGCCTTGCCTGTTTAGGCCTGTAGTCATATGTCCAAATGGGTTGGACCAATCGTCAAACAAAAACGTTCACTTTCTATAGGTGTGAATCAGGTGGAGTTCAATGATTCACTGCTTCCTGTCCAGATAAACAGCAAAACTAATGTTGACTGTAATGAAATGCAAGTTTTTCACCAATTTTAAGTTAATATGCCTTAGTATGTTCAGAAACAAATCTGTTCCCATCATATAGACTTATAGGACACCTACCAGCCGGCAAGGCTTAAATGTTATGTGGGAGCTCCCTGAACACAAAGATCCAAGTCACTGCCTTACGCAACACATGCCAGAGGGCAAGAACATTCTCCTTCCTCCGGTTGGCTGGGAACAACTGGGTACTGTCAAGGACGTTCCTGCTGAGGACTCAAGATTCAGTGACTCTGTGTATCGGTCTACATAATGTGATTATGCACATAAATTTATGTGTATATTTACGTAGTTTCTGTTTTTCTTCTGAACTATTACTACAGACTTATTTGACTAGATGAATTAGTTGAATTAGATGGATTAGTCAGGGAGTTCAATATATACAATAAATATCAGAACGCAGACTACATGAAACATGTTTAAAACACGATTTCCCAGTGTTCATCACTCCCGTGATGTGACTCCCTATACATGAGTTTTTCTTTTTCAAATCTATGAAAACTCTAATCACTCCACATAAGACTCTCATAAGACATATTTCCTGTCAGGTAGATGTGCAGTGGAACCATGTTATATTATTATATGTTATTTACTTAAGATTGGAGGTAAATAAGGTAACCATTCATTATAGTCAACATTTGGCCGTTGGTCAGGAAGTTGAAGCAATATCTGTACGGGAAGTAAGAAATCCTTACATCACCTGTACATCTGATTCATCCCTCAAAAACATAACATTTGTGCGGAACGTCCCACCCATGAGGACTTGTATGACTGCAAGTAAAGACAGGCACACTTTCACACAAACACAAGTTTTTAAACACGAGGTGATTCAAGTTGATGCAATATGACTCATTCTCATGTCTTCACCTCCCCCAAAACTGAAGAATGAACTCTTAATAAATGTGTTAAATGTACTTGCTTACAAACACAAGAAGAAAGAAAACTTGCATGAACTATTATATAAAGTAACATTAGTGCCCCAATCTCAAATGCAATCCCCTAAACACTACTCAAGGCACTATGGAAATGCAAGAACAGTTACCTCATCCTATATTGTGCAATCATGTAGGAAGTGAAAATCAATCTGGGACTTACCCATCGTTCTTATATCAGCAGTGAGTCGAAATAGAATTAGCCATTATTATAACAGCAGTGCATCCACATTCATTCTTAGCTGCAGGATTGGCCAGTGGTTACACTGTACACCAGACCCCCACAACCCTGACCAGGAAATACAAGGATAAAGCATGGAGGAAAAAGAAAAAATATATATACAGTGGTGCTTGAAAGTTTGTGAACCCATTAGAATTTTCTATATTTCTGCATAAATATGACCCAGATTTTCACTCAAGTCCTAAAAGTATATAAAGGGAACCAAGAAAAACAAATGAGACAAAAATATTATACTTGGTCATTCATTTAGTGAGGATTAGCGTGTGGCAAAAGTATGTGACCCTTTGCTTTCAGTATCTGGTGTGACCCCCCTGTGCAGCAATAACTGCAGCTAAACGTTTCCTGTAGCTGTTGATCAGTCCTGCACACCAGCTTGGAGGTGTTTTTTAGCCCATTCCTCCGTACAGAACAGCTTCAGCTCTGGGATGTTGGTGGGTTTCCTCACATTAGCTGCTCGCTTTAGGTCCTCCACAACATTTCCATTGGATTAAGGTCAGGAC
This sequence comes from Ancistrus triradiatus, assembly GCA_025084515.1. NCBI lineage: Eukaryota > Metazoa > Chordata > Actinopteri > Siluriformes > Loricariidae > Ancistrus > Ancistrus triradiatus. The sequence goes on along the minus strand of JAJAGP010005775.1, from coordinate 20,637 downwards.
TTTGACTTATCAGAGACGTTATATAAGGAGGAGACTGGTCACTGCATGAAATATGAATGAGACTGTAGTACGGAAGCCCAGCATCAGAAAGAATCAATCGGCATACTAGTAAATGTGTCGGAGAAAGGGGGCAGCAAGTCTTGGCCCCTTTAAAGTGGCGGCATGCGCATGTGCAGTAGCCAGAATAAGCATAAGATATCGTATTTTTCTGCGTTATATGAACCCAACAAGTTATATCATTTTGTCAGATTATTCCAGCGATTCTAAATATGCATTTTAAATGTCAAGTTTTAAGGAGGCAGTGCATGGCACTCTTTAACACGTTGCCAGTACTGGACCACTTGTATCCAAACCACCACCAAACAGACCAAATCGGATCAGTCTTTTTGTTTATTTGGTTTATTTAACGTCGCCATCAGCATCACTGGCCCTTTGTAATGACAGACACATGGTTATGTCCATACACAGGGTTACTTAAAAGCTAGATCGGGCCAATTCATCCCTAATAAAGCATGTCTTTCGACTGTAAGAGGAAACTGGAATACCAAGAGTAAACCCATGCAGACTCAGAGACAACATGCAAACCCTACACTGAAAGGACCCAGACTGCTCGACAGGAGGATTGAACCCAGAACTTTCTTGGGGTGAGGTGATGGTGCTAACCACCAAGCCACCCCCAAACATGAGCAGACATTTACATTACATTGCAGTAGGCGTAGTGGAAAATTCACTATGATCTTAGTCACTGAACTCAGGTGTTTCATTCAGTCCCGTTGCCTTAGGTGTATAAAGCCAACCAGCAGCAGTCTTCCTTTATGAACATTTGTAGAACACGTCGTTCTAAAGAGCTCAATTCGAACGTGGTGCTGTAATAGGATGCCACCATTGCAACAAGTCAGTTTGGGAAATGTATTGGGTCATTCGATATTGCATGATCAAGTGCGAGTATTGAAAAGTGGAAGTGATTAGGAAGCCCAGCAACTCAAGCTGCAGGCCATTTAAGGTAACCTTGCCGCGTGCACTCAAGTCGCCAACGCTCAATAACTGCAGAGTTCCAAACCTTCTGTGGCATTAAACATGAGCACAAAAAATGGTGTGCCAAGAGCTTCACCCCCCCCCCCCCCCCCCCCCCCCCCCCCCCCCCCCCCCCCCCCCCCCCCCCCCCCCCCCCCCCCCCCCCCCCCCCCCCCCCCCCCCCCCCCCCCCCCCCCCCCCCCCCCCCCCCCCCCCCCCCCCCCCCCCCCCCCCCCCCCCCCCCCCCCCCCCCCCCCCCCCCCCCCCCCCCCCCCCCCCCCCCCCCCCCCCCCCCCCCCCCCCCCCCCCCCCCCCCCCCCCCCCCCCCTCCCCCCCCCCCCCCCCCCCCTGGCAGGGGTTTCCATGATGTACGTGAAGTCTGAAATATCGATGGACGACTTAATGCTTGTGTTGAGCTGAATGTCTGTGATATTGTATTTTACATACAGTGCGAGCTTTGATAGGTCTGCATAAAAATATGACCTAAATCATCATTAGATTTTCACACAAGTCCTAAAAATAGATAAAAAGAACCCAGTTTGAACAAATTAGACAAAAATATTATACTTGGTCATTTATTGATTGAGGGAAAATGGTCCAATATTACATATTAGTGAGTGGCAAAAGTATGTGAGCCTTTGCTTTCAGTATTGGGTGGGACCCCCCTGTGCAGCAATAACTGCCAGCTAAACGTTTCCTGTAGCTGTTGATCAGTCCTGCACACCGGCTTTGAGGAATTTTAGCCCATTGCCTCAGCATACAGAAACAGCTTCAGCTCTGGGAACTTAGGCTGGATGTTGCCGTGGGTTTCCTCACATTAGCTGCTCGCTTCAGGTCCTTCCACAGCATTTCCATTGGATTAAGGTCAGGACTTTGAGACTGGCCCATTCCAAAACATGAACTTTATTCTTCTGTAACCATTCTTTGGTAGAACGGCTTGTGTGCTTAGGGTCGTTGTCTTGTTGCATGACCCCACCTTCTCTGAGATTCAGTTCATGGACAGATGTCCTGACCCAGATGCAGCAAAACAGGCCCAAAACCATGATACTACCACCACCATGTTTCACAGATGGGATAAGGTTATTATGCTGGAATGCAGTGGTTTTCCTTTCTCCAAACAGAACGCATTTCTTTTCAACAGCAGCTAAAACTTTGTTGCAACTGAGCTGTCACTTTGGAGGTGGTCCTGAGAGTTCCCCTGACCCACACCCTGGCAGTACATGAGTTGTTAGGATCACAGGGGCCAAGGTTGACACCACCATTAGTGAGTCTGTTAGAGTCACATGGGGTCAAGGTCTGAATGGAGGTTTCTCAAGACTGCTTTCGTAGGTGGCCGATAAATGGTGTCATGTAAACCACCTCCTCTGTTCAATTATGGACGTTGAGCTGGACACAAGTCGCCTCTTTCAAACCATCTGTCTTCTCTTCCGGTCCAAAAATCTGAACAGGTTGCAGTACTTAGGGGTGTCACAATACACATAGTAATATTTCTCCTCCCCCCGATATGGAGGTTTCGATACGATACCAGCTGTGAATCGAAACATGAAGATTAAAATAGCAGCATCTACACAGCAGGAGAGCCAGAGCCGCAGTTTCTAGACCAACAGTTCAGGTGCTTGCTGTAAAAGTTTACACATGCGACATCTAGCAGGTTCTGTAATAGGGGTCTGTTCTCCATCCACATACTGTAAGTAAGAAAGAAGCATATAAATCTCACCACAGAGATTTTAAACATTGAGCAGCATCAGAAAACAGGTAAGCTTTGCTGCTGTTTTTGCTAATGTGAGGAAACAGAAAGTGAAATATAAAGTTCTCATAAACTAATCTCTATAGTGCAAAGCTAGAGAGAATATGGAAACAAATTTTTCAGAAGAGTGTGTGGACCCCTGAGGTGCCTGGACGATGCCCTTTACAAAGCAATCAGCAATGGCTGAGCTATTTTGGTTCCAAAAACGAGCCAATGTTCCAAGCTTACAGAGTAGAAAGTTGTATTTTCCTCCTTGATCTCTACATTAAAAGGGACTACAAATAAGTTTTCTTTCATTTTGGATAGAAAATATATCGAGCTGAAATAGCTGTCCGGAGTGCGTTAGAAACAAAGGTCTGAAGGTCCCTGGTTTGATCCTGGGTTTTGGACTGTGGTAGCCTAGTGGGTAAGGTACTGGACTATGGACCAGAAGGTCCAGGAGTTCAAATCCCACCTCTGCCAAGCTGCCACTGTGGGGGTCCTTGAGCAAGGCCCTTAACCCCACAATTGCTTGGATTGTTAAGACTGTATCAGTTGTAAGTCACTCTGGATAAAGGGCGTCTGCTAAATTAAATTTAGCATCGGCATTATTGTAGATCAAAAACAGGGGAAATCATGAAATTTCTGTATCGTTGCATCCCTAGCCGTAACGCACCACAAATTCAAATTCTGCCAAGCCGTAGCCAAAGCGAGTCTCATTTCAGCGTCTTAAATTGCAATGACAATACACACTCAGTGTTTTTTCACTTGGTTTCATATTATGCCAAAAGTCTCAGGCCACCGTTAGATTTCCTTGTTTTCAGCAATGGTATAATTATATATAAATGGTACAGACACTAAAAAACTGTCCGTGACTGGAGCCAAAATTTCAAACTTGGATTCGTCACTGCCATTAATACTCTTTTCCACTGATCTTCATTTTTAATCTGTTGTGTAATGTAGCATATCTTAACCTTTTCGCCTTTTTTCCCTTCCGAACAAGTTTCCTGGCTGCTACCCTGCCAAACAGACCAAGCTTCTTCTGACCATATAGGGGTCAACTTGGCATCGTAATGGAAGTGCTCAAGTGTAGGGGAGGGGAGGTCACAACTAAACTCCCGCTGCTACCTTCGAAGCTGTTTTTCTGATTTTTTTTCCCCCCAAGTTTATACAAATTTTATTATGGGTTTCCGGTTATATTCTAATACAGAAACAGAAATAATTAAATATGGTCGTTATACCATTGCTGGAAACAATGGTATATCTAATCTTAAAGGTGGCCTAAGTCTTTTTGCACAGTACTGTACATCTAATATAAAGTAACACTGTGGCCAGCAGCTGCTTCGCCAGACAGCAGCCCGGGTGGGCGTGGCCTTTCTGGCTGGCTCTCATGTCTGTTTATTTCCCTTGAATTACACATGATTTTTGGGTCCACAATTGCCTTATATGAGGGGCTGTCTTATAAGTTTTTGCAGTTCAAGTGAATTTATGGCAAGAAGACACAGGGTTAAATCTGGAGGCTCCTTTCCCCCCTGGCGAAATAAACTTTATGAGCAATGTGCCCAGTACAACTCCTTCTGCTTTTTCTTTGCTAAAACGTAACCACATTGTTTCCAAATACCAACGTACCCTGGATTGCCTGCACCAATCTGAGAGTCAGTTGGGTCTTTCCTGACATCCGATCTCACTGGGACTCGAACAAGGGCCACAGTGTTGGCGGGCTAGCAAATGCTACCTGCTGCTACCAGTTCGTCAAAAGTCACATCAGAAAATGTTAGCTAAGTAATCAATATTGTCACAACTCCAGCCTTCAAAACCACCTAACTGGATGCCACAGACAAAAAACATATTTGACCGAAACCAAACAAAATTAATATCTGGACCGAAGGCACCGAAACACGTTATTCCTCCGGATTAGGCATCAATAAACATGGGACAAAAAAATGGAAAACGTTTCTTTTTGTCAAAGCAGGGTGAGGAAATGATCCATTGGATGATATAGTGGCAGACTTATAAAATAAAATGACTGATGACATGAAAACTTCACATATTAATACTTTGACTTTTGCTAGTCTTATCAATGACTTTATGTTTCCAGTTACCAGATTAATGTTGCTAAACCCCAGATCTCCTACACAGAAGGGCTTACATGTTTCCCTCATGTTTCTTATAAGTGAGCTGCTTTCTACATTTTGTCTCTCACCCTTATCACTGGGTTATAAAACATGTACTTGGGTTTCCTCCAAAAAGGAAACCTTAAGGGGAGATTAAAATGGAAAATACTACTAAAATCCAGACCTGTAAAAACAAACTGCACAGAAGTTGTGATGCAATCGTAAACAAGGTAGCCCGTGAAAATAAAAATGCAGTTCCATCCAGTCACTGAGGTTTATCACCATCATTCTCCAGCCTTTCACTTATATCCCACCAGATATTTTCTTTAAGGGATCCACTATTGGATAGAAAGCTCTCAGAGAGCAAGCCTCACATAGGTAGTAGGCAGCATGTGCAGTGAGTAAATAAGTGACACAACCCGACGAACGGGCCGACACGGCGCGCTCATTTCTTTAAAAAGAAGGCGCAAATTAACACATTTACAATCAGTCATTTCGCAAACGCAAACAAAAACGCTTGAACACGGCCAGCGTTTGCCTCATTTACAAAAAGATCCTCGCTCCACGCTGGCTGCGGTTTGATCGTGTTCGAACGCCATCGTTCGGTGATTCGGTCTTCTCAGCTATTCGAACGAACACCCCAGGCTTTTATTTACTGGCCATTTCGGTTGACGAATATCCGGTGCCCATCCCCAACTCCGAGAAACTGGCCTTAAAGCACGGAATTTTGTTGACACGGTGTGCTTAGACTTCAGCAGTTTGAATAATGACGTTCACAGATTCTGAGCCTCATTCATTTTGGATGGCACTTTGGCTGGCCACTTCATGGTTCTACTGTCAACTTTCACAGTACATTTTTTCCATGTGGGACTGGAAAAGCGCTTTATTTATTGCCATTTCCGGCCGAATAACTAACTTCGGTTGACGAATATCCGGTTGCATCCCCACTCCTAACTTATTAAAGGGGAAATTTTGGCTGAAGGTTTTGCTTTAGAGACCTGCAGCAGATTAAATCATCATTAAAAGATTACTGACCTCATCATCGCCCACCGTGTTCTTCTTTATCAACCAGGAAGCTTAACTGATATCAACACATGAGATGAAAACACAATGACTTTTATTTTCTTATAAAACAGAACATTTTGTGAGAACCCCGAGGTTCTGTTAGTCCAGTTTACTCTGACCTTAGGAAAGAAAATCCCATCCATGTCATCAGTCCTTATCTGCAGCTTCTGTCTCCTCTTTCTTGTTCTCCTCTCCAGCGCTCTCCTCATCACTCTCACTCTCACTGCTGCTGCTGCTGCCACTATCATCCCGATCATCAGATGAACCCTCTTTAGAACCCTCTTTAGCTTCCTCTGTTCCTGCATCTTCCTCTCTTGGCAGTGCAGGCCCGGCGCCCTCGTCCTTTTCCGTTTCTTGTTCCTCCTGCTGCTGCTGCTTTTTCCACATCTTGGCCATGGCCAGCAGTTTGAGGTTGGGCTGATTGGCGGCATCCTCCGGGAAGATGTAGTCGTAGTATTCCTCCCATCCGGCGTCCGACTGAAAAACAAATCCAGACGAGTTCAAGTTTGCTGTCTTACAGCCAGCGCGGTGACGTCGGTAGGGTCCTATGAAATCCGTTTCCTTTTTGCCCTATTTTCGTTTTTTTATACACTTTTATTCACAATTCCGATTATTAGCTTGTAGTGTTTTCTTTAAGAAAAAAAACTACATTTAAACAAACAACAGCAAAATGGCACCTGTGTGTTTAATGAGATTAGTGCTACAATTTGCAACATTAAAAATGATCTAAATGAAAGTCGTAAAGACAAATAAGGACAGGTACCTAATAAAGTGCCCGGTATGCCAATAGATCCTGCACCGCGCGGTCCGTACGCGATCACTTACCCCATCCTCCGCCGTTAGCTTCCTCCTCTTCTTCACCTTCTCGGGCATCAGCTTCCTCACGCGGTCCTGGTGAGCGGCCGTGCCAAACTCCTGCTCGAAGTCTCTCCAGGCCTCGAGCAGCATCAGTCGCTCCTCTTTCTCCTCACAGGTCCGCATGCTCCTGTTGGCCTCCTCGTACACCTGCCTGCAGCGCTGCAACCTGTCCTCGCCGTCCACAGACATCTCGAACTGAGCGTAACTGATCCATACCTGCACAAAACAAAGCAAACATCTAGTTCAGCTAAGTGTCAATAAGGGATTTTGCCGAAATGGATGTTGACCGGACATTATCACGGTCGCGTTGTAGTTTGCCAACAAATCTAATGGTGGCCCAAAACTTTTGCACAGCACTGCATGTCAAAAGCAACGCAGCTCAGAAGCTTGCTGAGTTTGCCACGCATGGTGCACACACCCCACCTTGTGGTAAATGAGGGGATGATCCGACCACTAGTGCACAAACAAAACAACAACAAAAAAGTCCAAACTAATTACCCATTGGCCAATTTGGTGGCCTTAAAAACCCATTATTGGTGCGCCTCTAATATCTACATGTAGTCATTTATCAGCTGCTCTTACCCAGAGAGACTTAACAGATCCAACCTTACAACCAACTGGAGATTGGGCACTGCTCAAGGGCCCCACAGTGGCAGCTGGGGCTTGAACTCTGGACGTTCTCGTCAAGTCCAGTACCTTCATCATACATTATTGATCCCGGGTGTTTCGGGGTCATGGTCTCTAAAGCCTGGGCACATGACTTTGAGTCAGAGCATATTATCGCTAGTTTTCTCTTCGAAGAAATTCAGTTCCATCATTATGGCCGTTACATATATAAGTAGGTGAGGTGCAAGGTTACCTTCAAAGGTCAACAAGACTCAGATACCACTCCAGATTTTTAAGTCTAGCAGAGCTGGGGGTTCATAGTCAAAGAGTCTTATGGTGATCAGAGACGTTGGGTTGCTGTCTTCTGCCTCCCGTGGGGTTGCCGATGTCTCATGTGATCCCTCTTGGCTGTGTTTCCTACCAGTTCTCCTCTTTCTAGCTATGCTGCTATAGCTAATGCTGCCGGGGTCTCATGCTACACATGGCATCAGTGATTGTTAATAGACACTGTGCTCTTAATACATAACTAACTACATTTTCTGTTTTCTCTCCGAGCTGTGTTCCGGTACCAGTTCCAGCCCCACACATGATGTTCATCTGCTGTAGCTTCACTCAAGCTGCTTCCATCATCAGCTCCAGTCCCACTATACCCAGGCCACCAGAGGGCAGTAACCCTCACCCTCCTCTGGTTATCTGGGGTCGAAGTGCCGCCAACGACTTTCCTGCTTAGACTCAGAATCCTAGAGTGACTGTGTATCAGACTACTTAATGCCGATGTGCATATTTCACATTTTATTTGAAGTATGACTCCATGACTTTAGTTTCATTCTTAGATTTATCATCTACGCCGCCCAGGGAGGTTGGGTCCCTTTATCAATCTTGGTCCTCCCAAGGTTTCTTATTATAACACTTAGGGAGTTTTTCCTTCCCACTGTCGCCCTAGGCTTGGTCAATTTGGGATTGGATGTAGATATTAGGAGATAATCTAAACTTGTAAAGTTCTTTGAGACAATGCTCCATTGTAAAAAGCGCTATATAAATAAATATGACTTGACTAGATATTTGGTCACGGACTTGTTCTGCAACTGGAAGCCGGAAGTTACATCAGATGTAACTGATGAACACAGACATAGAAAAACATCGAAAAGCAAGGCATGGAGTGGGTGGTGTTGGGTGGAGAGAGACCGTTGATCTTCTGCCCCCCCTTAAAATGTATGTGCCCAGTCAATGGTGTTTCTACCACTAGGACAAATAACTGGTTAAACCCCACCTTGACGTGCTGGGTGCGCTGCAGCAGCCTCTTATAGAGTCCCCGAGTGTTATCGTACTCCTCCTGTTCAATCTCAAAGTCTATATAGGACTTCCACTGCACCTGAGAACAGCGATCAAGAACAGGGAGAAATGTCAAAAGTCTCATTTTCATACGATATGTGCTAAAGCCCGGAAGATGAGCCGTTTACCTCTGGCATGTCGAGCCGAGGCTGACTGATGGCCAGCTCGAATATGGCCCGTGCCCTCTCGGTGTCTCCCAGGATGGTCTCCAGCTCGGCAAACTTGATCCAGGTGGTGCAGTTCTCCGGGCTGAACTCCAGGTATTTCTCATACAGCTTCCTGCAGCGGTCGAACTCTCTGAGCTGCAGCTCCAGCTCGATGTAGCCCTTGAACAGCTTGTTCTTGGGGCACTTCCCAATCGATGAGCCCTGGGATGAGAGCGGATGAGGTGTCAGGCTATGCAGAAACAGTGTAACGGAGAACAGGTTAAGTAGTGTAAAGTCATACCAGGGCTCGTCTGGCATTCTGTAGGTTCTTCTGACGGATCTCGAACTGGCCGTAGAGCAGCCAGATTTTGGCAAAGGTGAACTAGGAATTAAAACAACATTAAAATAAGAAATGTGTAGCTGCTGGATTTGATACGATGGGTTCTGGTGATGATCGGTGTCACTGGGTGCAGCGACGCAAATGGCGCAGTCGAGTTGGGTCATGCGTTCCTGTTTATTACTTCCTCCAACGCAATTGCATTTTTTCAACACCAGAGGGCACCATCATTGCACAGACTCAGTTCTCAGTGAGGCTCCTAATTTCTTTTACAGACAGTCCCGATTTACAATGGGGACACAATCCGACCCTGACCAGGGGAAAATGGGGACGAAAAGTGATAAAAGATTCTGAGATCTTACTATAGAACCCACCCCAGCAGCAAACTGTACCTTTTTGTGTGGGATGAGCTCCAGACATGCCTGATACACCTGCCTTGTTCTCTCGGGGTCCTGTGACGGAACCAAAAAGCACCCATTTTAATTACATTCCAAGCCTCCAGAACAATGCCAATTCTTCCATAAAGCAGCCTGACCTTGACCTCCAGCTCCTCATAGAGAGCGTAGTTGATCCAAAGGTAGATGTAGCGTCTCCAGTGCCTCTTTTCCAGGATGGGGGGCACGTTGGCTATGGCGCGCTCGTAGACCTCTCGGACCGTGTCTGGATCTGCGTCGCTCTCCACCAGACGGAGGTAGTCAAACCAGGCGTCGTAGTTGTGGGGACTTGCCTGAATGGAAGCGCAGGACATAATATTGTTTGGGCTTCTCGAGTCACATGACTCGAGTCGCACATTTTAGGATTCGAGACTTGCTTGACTTTGATAAAAAAAACATTGGTAAAAGACTCGACTTTGACTTGGTATTCACGTCAGAACTTTGGTTCTGAGAAGTTAGGCATTTTAAGGATTTTTTTTGCTGTTGCTCAAACAGGATGGTGTGATTTCTGTTTCAACACGCGCAAACCTGGCAACCTATCAGAACGTCGGAAACCAGCAGAGACAAACGTATGAAGAAGCTCCTAACATGAAAGAGGCTATTCCAAAAAAGTGACGTTCACTCCATTACAACTTCCATCAGAAAAAGCCACTAATGCAAGTGACTGTCTTAAGTTTTAACTTAAGTGTGTTTATTGCAAAGACAAAACAGCCAACAATACTGTTCAGTGCTTCAGTAAAACAATCAATAAATACGGTTTCCTCCTGGGGAAAAAGAAATAAATAAATAAAAATGTTGCAAGATTGTTAGTTAGGAGATGAGTAGAACATACTAACCCCAGAACATTTAACTTTAACCATTGCAGAATGGTGAGATCACGATAATGTGATAATATCGGATCGTGACGTGCCCTGTGATTCCCACCCCTAGTAGACAAAGATCAACCACTTAGTTACTAGTCTAACTTTTAACTAATACTTATAGAGCATAAAGTTCTTGCATCGTGGCTCATTCAACTGTCTGCATGATATGTTGGTCATGTGCAAAAAGGCTAAATGTAAAAAGGAAATTTACATGGGTGAGCTGTGGATGTTTTGTTTTTTCATTTACTATTCAGATAAAAATCACAAGAAGGCTCATCTTGCACGCAAAAATAAAAAAAGTCCGTCTTACCATACAGTCTGCTTTCCATAACATAATGGCTAAATTACAAGCGTTACTCATCACAGATAGGTCCCATCATCAGGGCTTGGCGCATCTTACCTTGACCTCCTCCTCATACTGGAATCTCCTTTTGCTCACGATGACGTCCTCGATTCCTCTCCTGTCTCCAAACCTCTTCTCGAACACGGTGTAGCTCTTGAAGAGCTCCTGCGCCTGCTGTTTGGGGATTCTGTCCAGAGCGTACTTGTAGATCACCCGAACACGTTCAAACTGAAAAACACACGTGCACACAACTGTCACTGAAAATGGGCAGCGTTAAGCTACGGTCACAAGAACGTTTAGCTCTGCGCCGAAACCTCTTAATTTACAGTACTGTGCAAAAGTCTTAGGCCACCACTAGATTTGTTGTGTTAGCAACGGTATTATGACCACATAAATTGTCAATGATTTGACACTGTAATACTCTTTTAAACTACTAATAGTGTACTACTAAAAAGCGGGTAGGGATCATAATGAGGGTGTAGGCATCTATTTCGGACACAGCCATGTCTTCAGTGTGGTAGCTCTTCGGAGCGTGTGGTTTACAATACATCGATGATGAGACACAAATACATGAACGTTCAGATGATGCATGATGTACACTGCCTGGCCAAAAAAAAGGTCACACTAATATTTTGTTGGACCACCTTTAGCTTCCACAAGCTTCTGCAATGTCTCAACATTCATTTTTCACTCAAGATGTTGTACTGATGGGAGATTTGTTCCACTGCTCAAAGTCTTCTTCAGCACATCCCAAAGATTCTCAATGGGGTTCAGCTCTGGACTGTGGAGGCCAATCCATGTGGGAAAACAATGTCTCATGCTCCCTGAACCACTCTTCTGAAATAGATGAATATCTTTTCCACGACCACAGGATGTCTTTCAACATGGTTGTACAACAAATGAGAAGCTCCTCACTGCATCAGTTAGGGTTCAATAACTGGTTGCCAGCTGAAACATAATCACCCATGCAGGAATTATCCGATGGGAGGCTCTTTAACTATTTGCTTAATTAAATCCAGGTGGTGACCTTCTTTTTTTGGCCAGGCAGTGTAATTTATAATTGTTAGTTAGACACAAAGACAACCAGAATCGGAATAAAAAATCAAAACTGGTTTTACATATGTAAAAAGATAGAAACTGCCAAATAAAATTGCAATTGATGCATCTCTAGACTGCACTTTCACTGACACAGTTTAATTTTTTTTCTTTATTACCATGTTTTCATCTCCTAACAGTGGTTTAGTTGGATGGTATTCTTGGTCTGGTGGCCATTTGTAATAGAGGTAACGTCTACTTAAATAAAACAGAACGCACTCGTGTGTGACACTCTGGATAAACACTATCATGGACATGTGAGAAGGAAATGACCTCTTTCTGTTTCTCCTCGAATTTGGCAAACGCCACAAAGAGATGTTCATCGATGTGTTCTTCGCCGAAGAACTCCACAGCCCTCTCGTACACTTTCCTGGCATGAGCTATGTAACCATGCTTGTCCTCGAAGCGGGCGTATTTGATCCAGTTCTTTATTTCAGGATGAACGATCACAAGTGCATGAGGTTAAGGATTCGTACTTTAGAGTGATTACATGTGGATAAAACAGAAGTAACAAAGAACGGAACACAATCTATTGCAATTTACAAGTTTGCCTACCACATCACGCTCAGGACTGTGGTGGTGCAGCGGTCAAGCTACTGGACTCTGGAGCTGAAGCTCGAGGGTTTAACTCCCAGCTCTGCCAAGCTGCCACCCACAACCGCTTGGATTGCTCTGGATAAGGACGCCAGATACACAGGTGCTTTTGCACCGCAGTTCTAGTGAGCAGGTAAAAGCTCAGGTACTTGGTTAATATTTTCAGCTTAAGCATCGGGTCAAAACTCTCCACTCCAGCAGCAGGATCTCACTTTGCTACGGTAAGTCATAAGGATATATCTCTCATAGATGGAGCGCGCCTTCTCCACCTCCTTATAGCGCAGCTCAAAGTTGATGTACGAGTGCCAGGCCTGTTCTTCCGGCTCCCACTCCATCCAGCGTTCGAACACCTGCCTGCAGCCTGCCACGTTCCCCAGCATCTCCTCCATGTAGGTGTATTTGTACCTGAGAAGCCAGCCAAAGCACAGTCAGTAAAAAAATAGTGAATAAAAAGATTTACAGATGCCGTCTGTACTTCAGGCTGGACTGGGGATCTTTCCTTGGCACTGGCGGCCCGTTCAGGGCACATGATGTGAATTCCAGAGATAGGCCCCCAAGCAACCCTCGCCAGGATAAGCAGGGGTTAAAACATTACATTTTATTCCTGAACCCAATACACCGACAGCACTGAGCTGGACCTGGACCTGACTCCCAGCAGTGCCCTATGGCCAGGATGAGTAGAAGACTGAAACATGCAGAGGGCTAATATTAGAGATGCACCAATCAATGAGCTGGTGACCGGAATAGGCTGTCTGAATTCTGCTGAAGTGGAACTCGAAGGAAATAAAGTGAACCCCTGGATATGTTGAAAGGAACACTTTGCCTTCAAGTGCAAGAAATGCAACAGCTTTGTTATTACGCTTTATTATAGACCTTCAATGGTTGAACTGCTTGTAAAGGTGTTTTGATTAAAAACAACTCGTTGAGGTCATTTTATCCCAGGCCCTTCTTGCCCTACGCAAGAGAGACCAGCCTCCAATTGTTAAAAAAAAAGTAACTAAGTAACTTTTACTCTCTTACTTTCATATAACCAAATGTTTGCCAGTCACATTCAGCAGCACAAACCTCTACCTGGCCCTGAGATGGACTGGTACCCCATTCAGGGCACATCCTCACTTGCCCCTGGGAAGTCCAGGATGAGCTCCAGACACCCCACAAGCTTGCCCATGATAAGCCAGGATTCATTTTTAATAAACCACAATAACAGCAGTGGAATTTGTGCTGCACCTTCACCCCTCGTGTCACACTCACAAACGCTGTTATTACCAGAACTGGTTGACGCGTAACAGCAGTGGAATTTTGTGCTGCACCACCTTCACCCCTCGTGTCACACTCACAAACGCTTGTTATTACCAGAACTGGTTGACGCGGGGGCAGGATGGTGATGGCTCGGTCCCCAGATGTTTCGCGCGTGATTGACCTGCCGGCTCTTCATCTCCATCTCTGCGTATTTCAGCCATAGCGTGACGTTCCGGTGATCCACATCCAGCGCGCGCTCGTAGATAGAGCGGGCTCTTTAAACGGAACACAAGCGTGCAGGGTCAGTTCCATTACACTTCCATATGGATCCACGAAACTAAACACTACCGGGCCTTCCTGACAGACATTACCTCTGTATTTCATTCAGACTCTCCTCCCATTGGGGCGTACTTGATCCAGTTGACTTATGACGGTCCTGTTCCTTTCTGATATTGTCCTCAAATCCCTTTAGATTAGAGCACAAAAACAGATGTTAGGTTTTGTAGAAAAAGGAAGCCAATCAGAGGATTACCCATTAAAATGTGCGTGTCGTCAATCTTACCTTGCGTTTTCGTAATTTGTAATCGTTTAACTCCTCTTGATCAGTGATCTTCTGTTTTCGGCGGAGGGGGCAGAAGCTCGAGCTCTCTCTCCTTAGCTTCTCTGAGAAGCTGCTCGGCTGTGATCTGCACCTCAAGCCGGGGGCTTTATTCTTCACACCTGTACAGGAAAGCAGAGCGAAGTCTCTGTTGAACACTCTATTTGTACTCTGTCTTTCATAATTAACTAATAAGTTCGTTTTAATTTGCACTTACTTAACTTAGTTCGGGAGGTGAGGGTCAATAGTTTTTTTCAAAAGTAAAACAGTGTTAGACTAGTGCATATGGTAGCAACATCTTTTTGATTTTAAGATCCCCGTCTCAGTTAAGAGCAGCAAGTTTAGTTCTAATTCAGGAATCAAAGTTGCTCTGCTTTTGATCCACTATTTTTGAAAAAGACAAACTGGCCTCTCAAGAGCACCAGCAAATTTTAAAATGGCATTTACATTTACAGCATTTAGCAGACGCCCTTATCCAGAGCGACTTTCAATTGATAGTGTCTTACAATGCAAGCAATGGTGGGTTAAGGGTCTTGCTCAAGGACCCAACAGTGGCAGCATTGGGATTTGAACCTTGGACCTTCTGGTCCAGAGTCCAGTACCTTAACCGCTAGGCTACCACAATCACATTTACTTGGATCCCATGCTACACTTAGACAAATTTATAGACTCTGTTCTTAACTACATATCCTGTTCTTTTTCCATGCCCTTCTTCCAGTACTAGTCCTCATACTAGGATGTTCTCTCTGGCTCCACTCAAGTGGTTCTGTTATCAGTTCCAGTCCTCATACCTTTACTCAGACTCCAGAGGGCAATAACTCCCCCTTCCCTTCTCCGGTTATCATGGTTCTTAGAACTATGTTCCCTTTTTGCTTCTTCACAGAGCAGGAACTGGAGATGACTGTGGTTCTTAGGACGCCGTGTATAGGGACGTTTTAGCTCCTACTTCAAGGTAGGTTCTTTTCTCAGCACATAGGAACTCTGACTGACGTAAGCATTCGGCGATCGGTCCAGGCATGATGACGCAAGCGTATAGTGGTCCACATGCAAGTGCCTTGTGGAGAGCATGCAAAAATGCAAACCAAAAAAAGCCTAGTTCTTGGGGGGCCTCAAAAATGGTCCCTAGAACTGTTTGGTGTGAAAGCAGCTTAAGTCATGCCAATAAAACTTACCCACTGAGGATATGAGAACCTACTCAGTTCACTGGACTATAAATATTGCCGATATTCATGCATACTATCGACGCTATTATATTTATTATTTTATGGATTATATTTACTATTGACTTGCATTGCATAGCTTTACATTCTACTTTATTATACTCTTCAAATTATTATATTCTCTTTAATTTCATACAGTCTATAGATTACTATACCACATTATAACATTTGCAAAAGGCTGTGCAACGCATTGCTGTTCACTGTAATAACCAATTAAACCGTACAGTATTTATTTTCCTCAATTGCCTTCGTAAACAGATTTGTTTTACATTATTATTTCTTCATGCATTATACACTACTACTGAATGGGCTCCCGTTAGAAAAATACCAACAGACTCTAAACAAAACATAAGCTCCCCTAACATGTAGTGCACTGAGGAGACAGTTATGAAACATCGCGATATTTTGCCACATTACGATTACTCATTATACCTAAACAAACCATACAATAACTGCCTTAGCTAAAGCTAACGCTGTGACATTGATGACATATTTAAGTTATAACACAGAATATCGGTAGCCTTTTAAATATTTACATACATATATCAATTCTACGTGCATGTATTATTACAAACCATATATAGTAAACACAATTATCTTAATTTCACTCTAACTGAACATGCTAGCTAGATAGCATTGCCGGCTAACTCGTAATGCACACTATTATATTTTATTTCTTACCTTCGCCACCTTCGGTATCCTTTGCTTCCCTGCCGCGGTGGACGCCATGGTTCCGAAATATTACAAAATAGGAGCAATTAGAGAAAAACGGAGTTCAAATGTATAACTTTAGCAGTGAGGAACCATCAACGTTGTTCTGTCGCGGGCATGTTTTCCGCCATAACTTTTTTCTATGTGTGTTATTTGTTTCCCACCTGTATTCCGTATTGATTCCGCCTCCTCAATGGGATTGGCTAAATCTTCACACTCAGCGCGATGATTGACAGCGCGTTATGAACTGTCAGCCAATCGAAACTGACATGTGAACGATATTAACCAATGAAATAGGGGAGAACATGTAGGAAAAAAGACTACACGAATGAACAAGGATTGGACGTGTGTGTATTTATACGTCAGGACCTTAAATAACCATGGTAACCGGACGCTTACAATCTGTTACACGGCCGGTTAGCTGAGAGAGGTCGACAGATCTTATGGTTTTGATTTATTCAGAGATAATTAAACACTTAATTGCGCAGGAAATATGTATAGCTTATTAACTGCATAATTTGACCTTAACGAAATAGAACATACATGTAATATATTATAGTTACAGCAAATGAATGCTTGTCAGTTAGTGAATTGTGACTTTTCCACACTTGTTTCTCCAGGAGAACATGAGGACCATCACTTCCACCAGTGGGAAGGCTGTGAGCGTCAACGTGAGGCGTACAGAGTCGTCTGATGCTCATCAGATCACTGAGCTGATCAGTCCAGCCACTGTTGCAGTGTTTGGAGAAGTGAATGTGATCTATCTGCTGTAAGTATGATTCACACATTCAGGGTAAGACTACACAACAGACACGTACTGCATTAGCTACACCAACATCATCCTGGGAACCTGCTTCTGATATCAGTAACAGCCTGGATTCAACACAGTGCCGAAAACCTTTCCTTTGAGATTGGGACTGTGGTAGCCTAGTGGGTAAGGTACTGGACTATGGACCAGAAGGTTCAAATCCCACCTCTGCCAAGCTGCCACTGTTGGGTCCTTGAGCAAGACCCTTAACCCACAATTACTTGGATTGTAAGACTGTACCAATTGTAAGTCTCTCTGGATAAGGGCGTCTGCTAAATGCTATAAAAATGTAAATGAGATTGTGGTATGAGATGACAGAGGTTTGTCAGTTGCACCCCCAAGGCTGTATCTTACCACACGCTGTCGGTGACATCCCTTCTTGATAGAATTAAGGCGTGACCACAAGGGTGTAAATTTCATTTCAGTGTTGGGAGGTGCAATAAACAGTACAATTTTTTAAGAGCAGTTCTTTAGGGGGACCTTTGTTGTCCTTTTGAGCTACCAAAAGTACTGTTATTATGGGTGTATATATAGGTTTTAGTATGTTCAACCATACCATGAATGGCCTGTAGATGGCACACCATACATGGGCGTAGTTTTCCTAAGTACAGCGAGCATGGCTTGATCTCATCTAACAGAATGCTACAGAAGTCTGCCACATTAGCTTTATATGAACATATGTTGAATGTTAAGTAGAGTTATAAAAGCAGAAGAAATACTTACGTGAATAACCAAACTAAATCAAACCAGATATTCTTCAGAAATATTTACTTACTGTAGTTGTCTTTACAAACAATCTATGGACAGTTATGCCACCAGATGTAGGACAACTTACATATGTGCAATCATTTATAACTTATCAATTATAAGAGTATAAAATAAAATGTGAAGCATATGTGTATGAAGGGAAGAATGCAATCCTTCAAAACTGAAAAACTAATTTTTGTCTCTATAATTAGCACCGGTTCTTTCATTACATTTGACTAATATATTATTTCAAATTGTAGCATTGCAGTTACAGTTGATTATACTGGGGGGTAGCTCTTTGTTTTTTCCAGGGAGGGGGGACCTCTGGGATTTCTGCCCCTCCAGGGCCACAGCTAATAGTTTGCATTATGTATTTTACATATTTATTGTGTAACAGCATTTATTTAAACATTATCAATATACGCCCCTAGGGGCGCCCCCCCACTATGAGAACCACTGTCTTAGGACATCCGTAAACGGGTTGTACAAAATATTTAGTTTTGTCCACAGGCTTCCTTTTGGCCATTTTAGTCTCACAACTAAACCCAAGGAAATAAATGTACTTACTTTACTGAACAGAACTTTAAACTGTGATACAACAACAAAGCTCTAATAATCAGTTTATTGCCAATGGGGCCATGTTAAGGAGCGATAGGTATTTGCAATAATTGAAATCAATTTAATGAGACAATGAGACAATGGACAGTGAGTGTAGAAACAAGGATGTTTGTCACTGACCAGCATCCTGTAGGCAGCAACTGTGCAACAACAGATGAGCTCCTGTTTCTGACTTTAGATCTACAAGGTATTCGTTGACAGACATTCATTTTCGGTATTTTGTATTCACTCTCAGAGAGAAAGCTAACTTGGCGGTCACAATATGCACAATTGAAAATAAAGTCCTAGCCCATGCCGCATTCTTGGATCATCCTTTCGGTGACCTGGTGGATCAGGCCTCATGGGAGCGGCTGCTTCACACTCAGTTCAACGCCACAAGGTTCACAGTAAGATGAACCGAATTACATGATACGACATATGATTCATCACCAGAATCTTCTGCAATGTGGTACGATTTGAGTTCTGTTATTTTTATCTCTATAGCCCTTGAATAATCTTTTCCTGCATCTGTTCGTGGCTCAGCCCGGCTTTTCCACCTCGAGTGCTAAAGAGATTATAAGGTAAATAAAGAATGCGGCTTTGGCCTGAGATTTGTTTGACCTGTCATGCTTTTATGTGTTTAGCCTCAAATAAGCCAGACTTCTCCAGTCATCCGGTTAAGGCCAGCCGAAATCTCGTTTGAGGCCGCAAAATTCAATTTCCACCATGCCGACATCTTCCTGTTTCCATTCCGAGCCTTTGCATATGAATCCGCAATCAGATAAAGTTAGATTTTACATCGTGAGCTTAAATGTCGAAAGGGTTAATGCAAAGCAGAAGTGAAGCGTGACGTCTTCTTTCATCCCAACAGAACTGTGTTCAATGCCATCACGGAGCTGGAGTACATCTGCCTCGTCACGCCCTACAGCAGCTCTCTCGGTAAGCAGACCCTGCAGCCCAGGCAATGCATTCAGGACCTTATGGTACTGTTACAGTTACTCAATTTTCAGATGCTTTTATTGAGAGAAACTCAGATTGAATCCAGTACAAGAGATGTTTACAGAGCGACACTGATACAAGTGCAGCCAAAGAGCATCCTATTAATTCCCAACAATAGCAATTGTAAGAAGAACAAACACAGCTACTAATCACTAGGGCTGTGCTAAAACATTGACACAGCAATATTTACATGTACAGCATTTAGCAGACGCCCTTATCCAGAGCGACTTACAATTGGTACAGTTTTACGATCCAAGCAATTGTGGGTTAAGGGTCTTGCTGAAGGACCCAACAGTGGCAGCTTGGCAGAGGTGAGATTTGAACCCTGGACCTTCTGGTCCAGAGTCCAGTACCTTAATCACTAGGCTACCACATTGCCCAATATACCACAGTGATATACTGCATCGATTTTCATCTCCAAACATTGTTTAAAGTTTTAAAGCTTCTGTTTGTTTTTCCCAGCTTGTTTAAAGAGAACCCTGCCACGCCAATCCATTGCAGATGATATTGGGCATGCCTGGCCATACTCATGAGTAAAGCCCTAAATGTAGACCTGCAATACCGTGTGTGTACCAGCAGATGTCGCTAGATCGAGGAAAAGCACAGTGTGAATCCTGGCACGAGCCATGTGTGTTGACTCTTTTAGAGCAATGAAACGAGCCAATGTAGCGTTGGGTAACATGTCAACATTTGAATCTTTAAACTTTCTAATGTTCTAATGCAAGCTTGATCAGGAATGGTAGAGCTTTAGGAAGAGTAGCAACCAAGAAATCACTTTTACCAAAGGGGAACATGGTGAGAAGGCTGAGATGTGGTAAAGATTGAAACGGAGGACAGTGGAAAAGACTATTATGGAGTGATGAATCCAAGTTTGAAATTTGTGGTCCAGTTGTCGACAATCTCTTATATATATATCAATTATTATACCATTGTCACAACAACAAATCTAATGCTGGCCTAAGACGTTTGCAGTGTACTATAAATATACATTTACACACACACACAGTGGGGCAAAAAAGTATTTAGTCAGCCACTGATTGTGCAAGTTCTCCTCTAGAGCAGTGAGTACATGCTTCACAGTAGGTATGGTGTTCTTGGGATGCAACTCAGCATTCTTCTTCCTCCAAACATGGCGAGTTGAGTTTTTACCAATAAGTTCTATTTTGGTTTTATCTGACCACATGATATTCT
>JAJAGP010005774.1:0-28978 GCA_025084515.1 Ancistrus triradiatus | reverse complement strand
GCTCTAGTTCGAGCACTATATAGGGAAGACGACTGGATATTTTCAGTATATGAGGCGCCCACTGGACAGTTTTGGTACTGCAGGTAAAATATATTTTCCTTCGGTTGCTAATCAGATCTGGCTCAGGGTTTTATACCAGATTTCCGTCCTGCTGAAACCCTTTGGAACTGGCACTATTTGGTGTTTATTTATTTTATTTACCGTTGCATCAGCATCAATAGCTATTCATGACAGGAACATGGATACCACTCAGACACACCCATACTGAGCCAATTAAGAGCAACCAATGAAGCTAGCATCTTTGGTATGTGGGGGTAAATTACACCACCTGGAGTAAACCCACGCAGACACGGCAAAGACTCTAAGATCAGGACCGAACCGGGGATCTCTGGAGCTGGGAGGTGACTACACCAACTGCTTGCCCCACCATGCTGCCTTTGGGACTGGCACTGAATATAGTGGTTGAGCAATCAAACTGGGACAGTTCAGAGAGACCAAGTGATCTAAATGCATGTCTTTGGAATGTGGGAGGAAACCGGAGGACCCGGAGTAAACACACTCAGACACGAGGAGGACACCGAGGACCTTCTGGCTATGAGGCGACGGTGATACCAAGCCACCGTGCCACCCCAAATCAGTAATTCAACAAAGAATATTTATTTGTTACACGCCAAGTGCTGTTGTGTAAATACGTGTGTGTACACCCTTTAAGTGTTCAATAAGTGTAGATGTATTGTTCATTAAACTGTTACCTCCTCCCAGGTTACATTTTCAAATGAGACCACCGGATGGTGAGCTTCACTAAAACGTTTAGAGCCCACTAATACTATACATGCCGCTAGAGGGCGACAAAAGGACAGAAAACCAGAGCAAAACAACCGCTAAAATGATTTGCTTCTTTTCACAGTGAAGAATATATAACAAAAATGTCTGCAAAAATTTACAAGGGAAAAAACAACAAAAGACAGGCAAAACTAGTGGTTTTCGGTGGGTTGTCAATATTTTATGGAGCTTCATCTATAAACAGGCATCACATAGCTTTGATATGGTGTGTAGTTAATCAACAATGTTTGAACTGGTGAAAGATGTTTCTTCTCCAGTGATCTGAAGCAAACAATTACATTTCTCACGTTACATGTGCATGGCAATTTACTGTATTTCAGCTGTATTATACACTGCCCGGCCAAAGAAATGGTCACCACCTGGATTTAACTAAGCAAATAGTTTAAAAAAAAATCTCCCATCGATAATTACTGCATTGGTGATTATGTTTCAGCCTGCAACAAGTTCTTCAACCCTGACTGATGCAGTGAGTAGCTTCTCATTTGTTAAACAACCATGTCAAAAGGGATGTTCATCTGTTTCAGAAGGGTCAAATAATTGTGATAGAGTGGTTCAGGGAGCATGAGACATCGTTTTCACACATGGATTGGCCACCACAGAGTCCAGACCTGAACCCCATTGAGGATCTTTGGGATGTGCTGGAGGAGACATTGTGCAGTGGTCCAAATCTCCCACCATCAATACAAGATCTTGGGGGAAAAATGAATGCAACTCTGGACAGAACTGCTTCTGCCATGTCAACATTTAGTTCTGTCCAAAGTTGGATTAATTTGGACCACTCTGCAAAGTCTCCTCCAGCACATCCCAAAGATTCTCAATGGGGTTCAGGTCTGGACTCTGTGGTGGCCAATCCACGTGTGAAGACGATGTCTCATGCTCCCCGAACCACTCTTTCATAATTATTTGACCCTTCTGAAACAGATGAACATCCCTTTTGACATGGTTGTTTAACAAATGAGAAGCTCCTCACTGCATCAGTCAGGGCTAAAGAACTTGTTTCCAGCTGAAACAATCACCAATGCAGTAATTATCTGATGGGAGGCTCTTTTTTAAAACTATTTCCTAAGTTAAATCTGGGTGGTGACCTTTTTTGGTGGATCTTGAACCAGATTTTCCTGGTCATTCACCAACAGAGGGAAGATCAGAGAATACACACACGATGGCTGGTGGTTGCAGTGTCTATTGGAAGTGGGTCATCATGGATTCCTGTTCAAATGCAAAACTAACGCCCATCACTCATACCAAGGTCAATCACACCTGAGGCAATTTAGAGAGCCCACTTAACCTAATGCATGTCTGTCTTGGAGGAAAAAAGTAAGCCCATAAAAATGTAAATGCAAACCTCACACAGTCAAGGCTCCAGGGTTGGGATCGAACCAGGGATCTCTGGAGATGAGGCAACACCGCTCAACAGTGCCCTGGACATCACCGCATACTTAGGTCATTCAGGGTTCCTGAGAAGAAAACCTACCTACCTTGAACGAAGACCTAAAAAAATCCCTATGCACTGCATTCTAAGAACCACATTCCTCCCCAGTTCCTGCGGTGCGAACACGAGAGAAAGAGGGCACAGTTCTAAGAACCAAGACAAAGTTTAGCAATGCAAGGCGTGTAACAAAAGAAAGCAGTCTGTATTTTTCGTGGTTTATTCCGAGTAAGCTGTTTATAAGGACATATAATGGAGCCTTACCTCTAAATCCGATTTAACCTCTGAGAATGACTAGAACAAGAAGACGGATACTGAAAGGTTTCCTATTTAAAACGAGCATATAAAAAGAATATCTTACACGCTGAAAATAATACCAGAGTCCATGTTGTTGAGAAGGATTTCCACGAACGGTGTACTAAGACAAGTCGCATTCTGACCTAAAACTAAAAGCACTTCTCGTCCGTCTGGTTCCTCGTGTGCCGGAAGTAAAAACGCAACGCTGAGAAGTCACTTTCACAGTCTTGCAGTTGGAGATCGGTACTTTTGGAAGGCAGTCAGTTTGCTTGGGAGTACAGAACGCAAGCTTAATTCAAGTTTAATCACAAACTGCATGTTTCCTCTTTTTTTTTTAATATATACTAATCCAAGTCTGATTGGAAGTCTTACGCTGAGCCTTAGAGCCAGACTAAAACGTGTATGATGATTCTACACTACTCTGAAGCACACACTGCTAGATGCTTATCGGATCCTGACGTCTCCTCCTCGATGTCCGTATTATGGTTAGCAGAACCGACCGTCTGTGGTTCCAACACGTTCTCGGCTTCGTCGCCTTCGAGGACCTTGGACGGAGTGAGCGGCTCCAAGGAGGAGTGCACCCTCACGGACTCTGCCTTGTCGCTTTTATTCAGGAAGTCGTCCGCGCTGACTCCGCCTCCATCTCGGATCGAAATGACGGGAGCGTCCGTGGCACCCTGTTCTTCCTGCACCGGATCTTCGGCGGCAGCCGGCTCCACGCTTTCGGTCTCCATGCTCTCCGTCTCCATTTTGGTCTCGGGTTCTTCAGGGGTCGACTCTGTCGGCACGTCTTCCTTTTCTAACGGATCATCAGCGCTATCCGCCCCAAGCTCTCCTGACTCCTGCGAGATAGGTTCTTCACTCGAATCGTTCATGCTGACAGGTTCCATGTGATTCAGCTCAGCCTTGGGGGATACCTCTAGGCTAATATCTTCGGTTCCAACCAAGCTGAAACAGCAAAAAGAGAGGGAACTAATAGTGATTGCTCAGTGGTTAACAGGCTCTACTAATAAGAAGGTTCTAAGTTCATATCCAAGCATTGGACCTTTTATCTCCATTTTTTCGAATGTGGAATTTACGAAGATACAATATGTCCCTACCTGTCAGACGGGCCCTTAACTGCATCTGGACTTGGCGTCTCAACCTATTATTGAACATTATATTAAACGATTAATGAGAAAAGTAAATTGGGTAGGACAAGTCAAGACTTTAAACGCAACGAAAAGCGATGCATATATGAGAATAAAGTCAGAGGAATTAATGTTCAGTTACCTTAGTAGAGTCAGCGTGGGTCAAACTAAACAAAGCAAACAAAATATCATGAAGACACCTTTTCATTTTGTCTACCTATTTGTATACCAGCATTAGAACAATGTCTATAAAAAGTGTGTGTTTGTGTGTATGTATGTAACATGCATGTAATATACATACACACATATATATATAGATATCTATCTATTATTATATATATATATCATAATATATATATATACACACACACACGCACACACACACATATATATTATATATTATATATACTAGAGAGAGAGGGAAAATATAGAAGCAGATGAAGGCTGAGCGCAGCGAGACTTATGTATAATAATACTATCGTACCACACACACAACCCTCACCCCACCCACACATATATAGTCTCACTTCTCTCTCTATATATAGAATCTATCGCCGACAGATATCTCGCTTTAGCGCGAGCGCGATGATGCTCGCGCTAATTTCTCTCTATATATACCCACACCCCCCCTCACACACAACCTCTCGCCTCTCTATATATAATAGCTCTATATATATATAAGAGAGAGAATAGAGATGTGTATAATATTATATATACACACACCACACACACACACGATCTCTCTCTCTCTATATATATATATATCTGATATACTTATAGAGCGAGAGAGAGAGAGAGAGAGAGAGGAGATAGAGAGAAGAGAGAGATATTTATAATATATATATACCACAACCCACACACATCTCTCTCTCTTATATATATATATATATCTTATAATAGATAGAGAGAGAGAGATGTGTCTAATGTATATCTACACACAAACACCACAACAACCAACACCAAACATCGACACCCACCCCGTACGGGAGCACCTCTCTCTCTCCTCTCTCTCTAGCTCTCTCTATCTTCTCTTCCCTCTATTTGTGTTTTTTTTCCCTCTATAGTCTCCTATATATATCTCTCATATCTCTCTCAATCTCTATATATATATATATATATATATATATATATATATATATACACACACACACACCTCTCTCTCATATATATATATATATATATATTAGATATAAAAAAATCTATATATCCCCCCTCCCCCCCCCCCCCCCCTCTCTCTCCTCTCTCTTCTCTCTCCTCCTCTCTCCTCTCACTCCTCCTCATCTCATCCTCTCCTCTCTCTCTCTATATATATCTAGTCTATATATCTTCTCTCTATCTATCTATCTATCTATCTATCTAATCTCTCTCTCGTCTCTCCCTCTCTCTCTCCTCTCTCTCCTCTCTCTCTCCTCTCTCGTCACCTCTCTCCTCTCTCTGTCTCTCTCTCTCTCTCTCTCCATCTCTCTTCTCTCATCTCTCGCCTCTCTCTTCTCTCTCTCTCTCTCTATCTCTCCTCTCTCTCTCTCTCCTCTCTCTCTTCCTCTCTCTCGCTCTCTCCTCTCTCTCTCTCTACTCTTCTCGCTCTCTTCTCTCTCCTCTCTCTATCTCTCTCCCTTCTCTCGCTCTATATCCCTGTCCGCATTTGCTGTCTTTAATTTCCCTTCTTGTAACGCATCACAGAAATTTCGCCGTGTTTTTTTCACATTGCCAAGTTAAAAAAACAAAGACCCGAGCGAAGATTAGTGCAGGAAGTTGTAGTTTGTGTTGTATTGTGACATGAACAGATTAGAATGCACTGGAATGCATGATAAACAAGAAAACAGTTCCATCCAATCACTGTGAGGTTTGTCGCCAGCATTCTCCAGCCTTTCAGTTATATTCCACCAGATATTTTCTTTAATATCTATGTTTTATAGTCAGCCTGTTGCTTGTCCTATAAGCTCTTGTGCTCTGCTATGTGCAGGTTGAGCTGTTCTGCCTGACAACTGAACTCTGATTGGTCAGTTTGATTTGAACACATCCGAACGACGCAGAAATTAGAACAGGCTCTGATTAAACATTTTACATTTTACATTTTACATATCACAGTCTGTCATTTTCAGACTCTGAGTGAAGGACGGCATTAATACATGTTCTTTTTCGAAACATGACATGAAAAGGCCTTAATTCTTCATGGAACAGATTCAACAAGGTGCTGGAAACATCCCTCAGAGATGTTGGTCTATATTGACATGATGATGATCTTCTGTTCCATCACATCCCAAAGGTTCAGAATTCAGTTTGTGTACGGAGCTCAGCTACTCGACTGCTTGTTTATAAGGCCGCTGCTGATGCATATTCATGACGAGGATCTGTTAGATTTCAGTTGTTTTTCCGAGTGCTGCTTGGTCAACTAAATAGTCTCTCTCTGTTACAGACACAGCCATGTTTTCAGTCAGTGTGGTAGCTCTCCACTGTTTGCAATACATACCTAGCAAAAATAAGTCATGGAGGATCAATTCTTTCATTCATTGTCTTATCCGCTTATTTCTAGTCAGGGTCGAGGGAAAGCCAGTGACTAGCCAGCAACACCGGGCGCAAGGCAAGAACAACCCTAGACAGGGCGCCATCATAAGGCACAAGCACCCAAGCCCCTTTCACACATGCACAGTAACTCAGAACTTTTCTGGAAGTCACCCGGAGGTGCTGTATGTGTGAACACAAATGTCAACTATATGGAATAAACCTTTTTCAGTGAATTGAAATATTAATCAATAAACAAGTCAATTAACTTTTGAGAATTTAACCTGTATTTTCCAATACATTTCATTTGACCAGGAGTACCACAACTTCTGGATTTGACTTTATTTAGCTATAGCCCTGTAATTAGTCTACATTCCCAGGGAACACAAGGAGGAGGCGTAAGGATGCCCTAGATGGGACATCACTCCATCACACAGGCTTATGATGCCTCTACCGGAGTTCTCTCCCTCAGACACAGTCAACTGTGCCTGTATGAGATGCTCGACCAAGCCAGAGGGAACCCGAACCCAGGTCACAGCAGTGGTGGGCTACCACATTAGACCACTACATTACTCAAGCACCTCCTAGGAGTCCAATCCAACTAAATTAGGAATTAAAACCCAAGACATTAAATGCAAACAGCCGAGATTAAATCTTTGAAGAGAGTGCAAGAAGATCATTTATTTTAAGAGTGATCCACAGAACAATAGCTCTTCAGTGGATTGTGGAAGGGCTCTCTTGGGGAACGTCAGACTGATACAAGATAGAAAGTAAGCACTTCTTGCGCTTCTCCACTGCAATACTTCACTGTGACTCGGAAGGACCTCTCTCTGTAATGCACATTAGTTACGATGTGTTCCTTTGCGTTAATTAAGGCCACAGCTCCGATCCTAATTTCCAGTCTCTACGGCAAACCGATTAACGCACATCTAAATTAGACTAACGAAATTAGAGACGATTTTTCCAAAAGAATGATATTCTCATACAATCCGAGGGTCAGCTGTGGAGCAGTTGCACACATATTTCATCACAAAGGGTAATTCATCTAAATCAGTGGAGGTGAATCACCGAGCCTATTTTTATCCTTTTCTTCCTATGACTCCGGCCTGTACGTTTAACAAAAGCGCCAGGCGTCTGGTGTCACTGTCTCCCTATACATCATGTGGTTCCAGAGAGAGCGCAAAATGGCAAGGGCAATCCTCAACGGTAACGCTTAACAATCGAGAGAAGAACAGAAAGTAATAAAATTCTAAATAGACACCCTAAAGACAGAGACGCGAGTTGTGACCCTGCAAAAGTTGCTCCAGTTGCAATAGTGCACTCGTAGCACTTCACACAGCAGTGAAGCTTTCCATAACCAAGGTCTAGACATAGTGTACATGCTCTACCCAGTTTCTATTAACACTTCTAGTAACTGAAATAACTTGTACATAATATTGTGTGTAAATTACTAATTACAAATTATAATTCATTCCCTTTACGTAAGCAATGACCAGAGAGTCAAAACTGTATGTTCAACCCTCAAAACGTTACTATCTCAGAATCAAAACGAATGTTCAATGTGGTGTTTTTGAGGTGCAGTGGCAATTTCCTAACCCACCACCGCGGTGACCCAGAATCGAGTCCCAATAATGCCTTCCAGCAAGCAGAGCAATTTACATTTATTCATTCTGCAGACACTCTGGTCCAGAGCATAATTACAACCAATACAATCTTAGAATCCAAGCAATTGTGGGTTAAGAGCCTTGTTCAAGGACCCCACAGTAGCAGCTTTGCAGAGGTGAGTTGTGAACCGTGAATCTTCTGGTCCATAGTCCAGTACTTCACCTCAACTTTCCAATTTCCTTTCCGAATTTTCTTATGTCATACAGTGGTGTGAAAAAGTGTTTGCCCCCTTCCTCATTTCCTATTTTTTTTCCAACACAAAGACAACACAAGTAAACACAAAATGCAGTTTTTAAATGAAGGTGTTTATTATTAGGGGGGAAAAAACCCAGACCTACATGGCCCTGTGTGAAAAAGTGATTGCCCCCTAAACCTAATAACTGGTTGGGCCATCCTTAGCAGCAACAACTACAACCAAGTGTTTGTGATAACCTGCAAAGAGTCTTTTAAAGCATTGTGGAGGAATTTTGGCCACTTATCTTTGCAGAATTGTTGTAATTCAGCCTCACTGGAGGGTTTTCCAGCATGAAGGTCTTTCTAAGGTCATGCCACAGCATCTCAATAGGATTCAGGTCAGGACTTTGACTAGGCCACTGCAAAGTCTTCATTTTGTTTTTCCTCAGCCATTCAGAGCTGGACTTGCTGGTGTGTTTTAGATCATTGTCCTGCTGCAGAACCCAAGTTCATTTTAGCTTGAGGTCACGAGCAGATGGCCGGACATTCTCCTTCAGGATTCTTTGGTAGACAGCAGCATTCATAGTTCCATTTATCACAGCAAGTCTTCCAGGTCCTGAAGCAGCAAAACAGCCCCAGACCATCACGCTACCACCACCATATGTTACTGTTGCTATAATGTTCTTTTTCTGAAATGCTGTGTTACTTTTACACCAGATGTAATGGGACACGCACCTTCCAAAGAGTTCAACTTTTGCCTTGTCAGTCCACAGAATGTCTTCCCAAAAGTCTTGGGGATCATCAAGATGTGCTCTGGAAAAATTGAGACGAGCTTTAATGTTCTTTTTGCTCAGCAGTGGTTTTCATCTTGGAAATCTGCCATGCAGGCCATTTTTGCCCAGTCTCTTTCTTATGGTGCCGGCATGAACACTGACTTAACTGAGCAAGTGGAGGCCCTTCAGTTCTCTTGGGATGTTGTTGTGGGGGGTCCTTTTGTGAACCTCTTGGATGAGTCTCGCTGCGCTCTTGTGTAATTTTGGTCGGCTGGGACACTCCTGGGAAGGTTCACCACTGTTCCATGTCTTCGCCATTTGTGGATAATGGCTCTCACTGTGGTTCGCTGGAGTCCCAAAGCTTTAGAAATGGCTTTATAACCCTTTCCAGACTAATAGATCTCAATTACTTTCTTTCTCAATTGTTCCTGAATTTCTTTGGATCTCGGTATGATGTGTAGCTTTTAAGGATCTTTAGGTGTACTTCACTTTGTCAGGCAGGTCCTATTTAAGTGATGTCCTGATTGAGTACAGGTGTGGCAATAATCAGGCCTGGTTGTGGATAGAGACAGTGACCTCAGGTGTGATAAACCACAGTTAATGTTTTAACAAAAAGGGGGCAAACACTTTTTCACACAGGACCATGTAGGTTTGGATTTTTTACTCCCTTAATAACAAACACCTTCATTTAAAAACTGCATTTTGTGTTAACTGGCGTGGTCTTTGACTAATATTTAATTTGGTTTGATTCTCCGAAACACTTAAGTGTGACAAACGTGCAAAAAAATAGGAAATCAGCAAGGGGGCAAACACTTTTTTCCCACCACTGTACAACACTATTAACCTATAGGGAACAGAACTGAAGAGTGAGGTGGATGATTTTGGATATGATTTGCCCATTCCTGGCTGACACAAACACACTAACGCAATCTGTCTCATAGCACATGAGGTAACAGCTTGCATATGCCATTTCCCATAAAGCTACCAAATAACATTTATATCCTACATCGAGAAGGTACTGTTTTGGTAATGGCAACACCATGGCAGCCCTCCATCGCAGAAGTCTAATTTTTGTGATCCAGTAAAACAATACAAGACAAGATGAAAATACTGTCATTGAATTCATCTAAAGGAAAAACATTCTATAAGGTCAAATAAGTGTGTTAAGGTGTCAGCAGCTCTTTTCGTGTGGAAAGAAAAATAAAAGATAAAAATTGAATAAAGATGAATATTAAACAATCACCTTTTGCATTTAAATTGGACAGGGCTGTGTCTTGTGCTATAAAAATATCTTTAAACATCCCAAATCCCTTCATTTTCTACTGAAGAAGATATGCCTTATATGATGTTTGATTGAAACCCCTGCTGTTAAATTGACATTGACACGATGCAAACTGTGGCATTGTTATTCAGAACGCACATGTAGAGAATGACGAGGATGGGCTAGAATGGAAGAAGACCATGTCTGGGTTCCACTACTACCACCCCAGAACCAAAAACGGAGGCTGCAGTGAGCACAAGCTCAACAAAGCTGAAGACTAGAAAGAACTCTCGATTTCTTCTGAGGCTCACAGATGGTAGGATTTGCGGTCAATAGCATGAATCCATTGACCTGACGGTGGTGCTGTGGTGTGTTTTCATAACACACTCCCGGCCCATTATAACCAATCAACTATCGCTTGAATGCCATAGTCTGAGTATTGTTTCTAACCATGTGCATCCCTTCATGGCCAAAATGCACCCATCTTCCAATGGCGACTCCCAGCATGATAACGCTTCATGTCAGAAAGCAAGTGTCATCTTCTGCTTTCATGAACACACAAACGAGTCAGAATTTCTAGTCACCGGATCCGACTCCATTAGAACACCTTTGGGATGTGGTAGTAGAGGAGAACTGCAGCATTAAAGTGCACTCTGTAGGAATCCATAACCCTATCACACCAACACGAGGCAGAATCTCAAAAACATGTTTCCGACATCTTGCAAATCCATGGTCTATGTATCGAGGTTGTTTTGTGAGCCCCACAAAAAAAGATATATTTCTCAGTAATTCAAATTACAGCCTGTAACTGCCTTAACACCATATATCGTGCATTTTGCTAAAGCCACCTGTAGCTTTCATAAAGACAGCACAAAGTAAGTAAGATCACATTGGCTTACCTTTCCACTGCTGAATCCTCACCTGCAAAAAAGAAAAGAAAGCCGTGTCTGACTCTCACAAACTACAGACAGAGTAATAAAAAGCAGAGTGTGTAAGTAAGCACGTGTAGTACCTGACTCTAAAATGACCTGGCAGTTGTGGTTGGGCCTGCTGATTAGGTGTTCACACATTCGGTCCGCATCAGACGTGTCCGCCAGGAAATCACAGTTCAGACATACGAGGGTCAGACTCCTGGAAAGCAGGCATCGTCACAATTCAGACACGGGTGCATTTATAATATCTAAACCATGACTACTCAACCAGAGGCACATGGTGGTCTGTTGGAGCCTGACAGTTTATACAGTTGTGAAAACTAGCATATTCCTAGCTAGAACAGACTGACAAAGTTGTAAAAGCATGTACAGTTATGCCTGTTTTATGTCGGATATACACCAGACTTTACCAACAACACCATTGTCTAGAGCTAGGTGGTGGCTTACTCTACGTATATACACACACACAGGGGCAAAAAAAGTATTTAGTCAGCCACTGATTGTGCAAGTTCTCCTACTTAGAAAGATGAGAGAGGTCTGTAATTTTCATCATAGCTACACTTCAACTATGAGAGACAAAATTAGAAAAAAAAATCCAATCACATTGTAGGACTTTTAAATAATTTAATTGTAAATTATGGTGGAAAATAAGTATTTGGTCAATAACAAAAGTTCAACTCAATACTTTGTAACATGACCTTTGTTGGAAATGACAGAGGTCAAACGTTTCCTGCAAGTCTTCACCAGGTTGGCACACACTGTAGCTGGGTATTTTGGACCATTCCTCCATGCCAGATCTCCTCTAGAGATGTGATGGAAGAAGATTTCGGCTTAAATCTTCACGATACAATGGCCCCGTTCATTCTTCCCTAGACAAACACGGATCAGTCGTCCTGCCCCTTTTTGCAGAAAAAACCAGCCCCAAAGCATGACGTTTCCACCCCCATGCTTCAACAGTAGGTGTGGTGTCTTGTGGGACGTGCAAACTCAGCATTCAAAAACGACGAGTATGAGTTTTTTACCAAAAAGTTCTATTTTGGTTTCATCGAGTGACCACATGATATCCGTCCCAATCCTCTTCTGGATCATCCATATGCCTTCTCTGGCAAACTTCAGGACGGTGCCTGGACATGTGTACTAGCTTAAGCAGGGGGGACATGCCTTGCACTGCAGGATCTGAGTCCCTCTCAGGAGTAGTGTGTTACTGAAGGTAGCCTTTGTTACTTTGGTGCCCAGCTCTATGCAGGGTCATTCATCAGGTCCCCTCCGTGTAGTTCTGGGATTTTTGCTCACCGTTCTCATGATCATTTTGATCCCATGGGATAAGATCTTGTGTGGAGCCCCAGATCGAGGGAGATTATCAATGGTCTTGTATGTCTTTCATTGTCTTACAGTTGCTCCCACAGTTGATTTATTCACACCAAGATGCTTGCCTATTGTAGATTCACTCTTCCCAGCCTGGTGCAGGTCTACAGTTTTCTTCCTGGTGTCCTTCAACAGCTCTTTGGTCTTGGCCATGGTTGAGTTTGGAGTCTGACTGTTTGAGGTTGTGGACAGGTGTCTTTTATACAGATAACGAGGTCAGACAGGTGCCATTAATACAGGTAACGAGTGGAGAACAGAAGAGCTTCCTAAAGAAGTTTTTACAGGTCTGTGAGAGCCAAAAATCTTGCTCGTTTGTGGCTGACCAAATACTTATTTTCCACAGTGATTCACAATTAAATTCTTTAAAAATCCTACAATGTGATTCCTGGATTTTTTTCTCATTTTGTCCCTCATAGTTGAAGTGTACCTATGATGAAAATTACAGACCTCTCGCATCTTTCTAAGCAGGAGAACTTGCACAATCAGTGGCTGACTAAATACTTTTTTGCCCCACTGTACCTGTACAGGGAACTGAAAAGGCGTTCAATTAGCCAGGTAGGTGTTCTTTCCAAAAAGATTAAAATAAATAAATACTGTTCTCACTAATCCCTTACACAAACCCAGCGTATTGTAATGGCAGTGCTAAAACGACAACCATCATATTCTTCTTAATTGTTAAACATGGGTCTGAATTAACTTGATCATTCACACCAAAGTCACAAATACACTCACCGACAAATAATTAGTCACCTGTGACTGAATAGTTGTCTTTCGGCCACAATTCTGACCAGAATTTGCTCTAGACTGGGATTTTCACCACTGCTGGTAGACCTGTACGACTATACTTTGATATACCTGCAAATTCAGCTGCTTCCTTCATACTACGGCCTTTGGCACAAATGCAATCACCCTTAATTGACAGCAACTTTGCATTTTCTACACATCGAACGAGACATTCACTGCTTTGTACCACCTCTTCTCACTCTATGAGCCCTGTCACACCCCCGCACGTCTTTATAGCCCGATCATCCTCGTGCAACGTCATCTGCAGGAGCCTGAAGTTACTACCACCTCAAACATGCAAGGCGACTAATTATTTGTCCCGGGAGTATAGCTAAAAAGGAAAAATAAGGAAGCTGTAGACATAAGATCTCACAATTATGTTTCAGACATGGAGAATTGGACGACAGATGTTTGTTCTGTCTCCATACTATATACCCCACTTGGAAGTGAGATTTAATTTCTCAATCGATGATTAAACCAGTCCGAATAGATGTGATTACAAACATACCTCATGCCAGGCAGAGTCTTCTTCCCCCTGTTTAGCCGTTGTTTTGAGGAGCTGCTGTGAAACCTTGGTAAAAAGTGGGATGACATTCCTAAATGGTGAATCGGCCCCATTTTCAGTCTTGCTTTAGGATCAGAAGTTTATACATGACCAGTCTTTACCTCACCCCATGGAGTCTGAAAGACTTCTGACAGCTGGTCCTATACTTGCATAAGGAACACTTTACTGATAGAGGATAATGGACGTAAGGTTCAGTAACTGCATGCTGACACTCGATGCACTTGTGCAGTCCAGGTCTGAGTCTGAGGATGAAAAAAGGTCTGTCATGTACATACATCTAAGACAGTAGAACCACTACGAATACATAGTGATTCGCAGGGACTCACATCATGCGTTTGAGCTCGTTGTTGTATAGCGACATGCGATTCTTATTGCTCTGGTTCGTCTTCGCCTTGCCCATGTAGGAGCTGGACTTGTGAGCAGTCGCTTTGGCGTTGTCAGGGCTCGCGGGGACGAGGTTGACAAACGACTTGCCAGGATTGCTGGGACACATTGTAGATCCTCCACTGAGCGAGGCTCGAATCGTCACCTGATGAAAATGGTATTCATTTTTATTTGACCCAGTGGATTGTTCTTTTTCTGTGTAGACAGCACAGTTACAAAGCATGATGATCCGCCATTTGGATTCAAATAAGCAAATGCCATAATGAATGAATTACCGTATTTTTCGGGTTATAAGGCGCGATATCAACGATCGGCTGCTAACGGATCTATGTTCATACATAAAGCGCACCGGGTTATAAGGCTCATGAAAGCTCACGTATCATTGATTTGTTAATGTTGAATTCTCTCACAGCTGCTCTATGTCCATGTTGTACTGCGTGACTGATAGCGCTGAGTTTGAAATCCGCTTCGAAAATAAATGAATGAATGCACGTACCCTAATGCTGAAGCACATACCGTATTACTCCGCTATGCTGCGCACTACGGTGGCCGTAAGCTTCGTAACCTGCCAAGACTGTGCTAAAACATTTTGACAGATTTATGAGCGCCGTGTACCATCTACAATCGGTTCTAGGTCAGAAAGCACAACCAGAATTAATTCATACATTAGACGCGCACCGCATTTTAAGGCGCACTGTCGATTTTTGAGAAAGTTAAAGGATTTTAAGTGCGCCTTATGGTCCCGAAAAATACGGTAATATTTTTTAGTCAAATTACATGTTTTGCTCATTTATAAAATGCTTTAAATAAAGTGCAGTCATAGCCACAATTATTGCGAAGAAAGTTCAACTTTTGGTGAAGTTTTGCTTAATTCTCTCACAACTGACAAATGTGGAAAAAAAACCCAAAACCCGTAACTACAGTTAAAAAAAAAAAACTCATCAAAAAAATTTTTTTTCAACAAAAAACACATGCAACGTTATTAGAACCATTTCATTTAAAAAGTTTGTACAACTTCCCTCTGCCAGTAAGAGAGCCCTCCTCCTCCGGTACCATGCCACCGGGACTTTCCTGGCAAGGAAACCTAAAGTAAATCTGTGCATCGGACTAATAATGGGCGATATGCATATTTCTACGTTATTCTATTCCATATTTCTCTTCATTATTGGCTTATACACTATGGCTTTTATATTCTCTATTTTATTATACTTTTATAACTAGTTAGTCCATCTTCTTCTTCTTCTTCCGGCTTCTCCCTTTATCAGGGGTCACCACAGCGAGTTAAACGTTTCCACCTCACCCTGTCCTCCACGTCCTCTACTGTCACCCCAACTCCCTGCATATCTTCATTTACCACAACCAAATAACTCCTCTTTGGTCTTCCTCTCCGTCTGTTGCCAGCAGCTCCATCTCCAACATCCTCCTACCAATATATCCACTATCCCTCCTCTGCACATGTCCAAACCATCTCAGTCTTCCCTCTCGAATTTTGTCTCCCAATTTTCCAACCTGTGCTGTCCCTCTGATGATCTCATTCCTAATCCTGTCCACCCTAGACACTCCTAAAGAGAACCTCAACATCTTAAGTCCATCTTTTATTTTTATATGTTTAAATATGTCCTCTGTCGATATTTATTGAGTTTCTGTTTATTTAAACTAGTACCATCATTCTTACATACAACAGCTAAGCCGCCAAGGAGGGTCCCTTTTGAGTCTTGGTCGTCCCAAGGTTTGTTCCTCATAACGTTTAGGGAGTTTTTCCCCTTTCCACTGTCGCCCTAGGCTTGCTCAGTGTGGGATTGGCCTTAAAATGTAGGAGACTATCTGAAATTGTAAAGTTGCTTTGAGACAATGCTCCACTGTAAAAAGAGCTACAGAAATAAAGCTGACTTGACTTAGTCTTCTCCTATAACATCTTTCAAGGTTGGAGAATTAAGAGCAGGAAGAGAGAGACCAATGCCTCTTTATACAATGTCTTTGGACCCATGATCAGAGTCCCATGTTCTCTTGTGCACTATGGGGCTGTGGCAAAAGTTTGATTTTGTGGTTTTATTTTCTTGACAGAGGCAGACAGACTCCATGGTGCCATGCACTTTTCCAAAGCATCTGGAGGAAAAACAAGCCCACAACACAGATCCTCCACCATACTGAACAGCAGGCATCAGGTTCTTTTCAGTGCATCCGGTCATCCTTCTGTTGACATCAAACCATTTTTGTTTCATCAGCCCACAGAACACGGTTCCAAGTAGCATTTAGCAAACTCCAGGCACTCATGTTTGTGGTTAGATGATAGGAAAATTTTTCCAGGCAAGCCATCCAAATGTTCTGTTGGCATGGAGGTGGTATCTGATGGTAGTTGGAGATTTGTCAATGCTCCTTTTTATGCAACTATCCAACAGTCATTCTTGTTTTATTAGTCACTCTATTTAGGGGCAAAATAAAATTGGGTCCTCGTTCATGCAAGTCTGTCACAGTTCCGGTTGATTGAAACCTTTTAAATGAAGGACCTAACTACAGATATGGGCTTTTCCAGATGAGCTTTTTAAAGACATTTCATGACTTATGAAGGTCAACACAATTTTCTCTTATTTGAATTGTGTTCTTTCTTATCCAAGTGGAAGAAGGACTATAAAATTTGACCTCTGTTTCACCTCATTGATATGCCAAAGTGAAATAAGAAGTCATGGATTACAGCTTTAAAAATGAATTTGAATAACTCTGAATATGGAAGTCAAGATAATTATTCCTGATAAGAGATTTTCCCCCCCCAGACGAAGCTTGAAAAAGAGAGAAAAATCCACCTTAAATTTAATAAAAAAAAGAGAAAAATCCACCTTAAATTTAATAAAAAAAAGAGAAAAATCCACCTTAAATTTAATAAAAAAAAGAGAGAAATTAATTAAATTTAAGGTGGATTTTTAAGGTGGATTTAATAAAAAAGAGAGAAAAATCCACCTTAAATTTAATAAAAGAGAGAAAAATCCACCTTAAATTTAATAAAAAAGAGAAAAATCCACCTTAAATTTAATAAAAAAGAGAAAAATCCACCTTAAATTTAATTAATTTCTCTCTTTTTTTATTAAATTTAAGGTGGATTTTTCTCTCTTTTTATTAAATTTAAGGTGGATTTTTCTCTCTTTTTTTATTAAATTTAAGGTGGATTTTTCTCTCTTTTTTATTAAATTTAAGGTGGATTTTTCTCTCTTTTTTATTAAATTTAAGGTGGATTTTTCTCTTTTTTTCAAGCGAATTCTTATAACCCTTTATTCCCGTCTTGTGGAAGGGGTTGTAAATATAACATTTTTCCAAATTCTAAATGCTTCAATTTTTAAAACATATTGAAGAAAATGTAACAACATTTCCTTTTCAGACAGCACAAAAATCCAGTTAAGCATTTAAGGTTTAAAACCGCATGTCACATACCTTGGTTCCGGGAGGCAGTCCTTCAAGGCTTCTTGGTTTCTTGTAAGTGCGATGATGGAGTGTCTTGTGTTCCACTTTCTCCTTGTATGTGAGAAAATTCAATCGGCACTTTCCACAGCGCTGAATTCCTTTTTTCTGTGGAAGAAAAACAAAGAAATTGCTGCTTATTGAGTTATGCATACAAGTACTGTTTTGATGGCCGGGTAACACTTATTCAGTTACTGTCAATATTCTCTGTACAGATTTTTATTCGTTTCATCTGGTGACTGGCTGTCCAAACCATGTTACCTCATTACGATTGTTCGTTTTTGAGTGTTGGTGTTTTGTTTGCTGAAAACGCTCCTGCTCTGGTCTGGGTTCCTTTTGCCGTGGAGAGCCCTTAAGGCGGGTAAATGCGCTTAGTCTCACTGTCAGGCCATTATGTATTGCACCAAGGTGTTCGACAGACGGCCAAATCAATCCACGCTCAGAGCGAGCGCCAACAGGGCGACTCACAAGCGAGCTCCACATTTTGCTGACTGCAGATCTCTGTAACAGATTGAGTCCCCAAAACCACGAGACAAAGAGAGGGATGAGGGCCAAATTCAACACCTCTTAAGATCTCAAATGGTTGTGAAGAGGATGGCTCAAAAGTACGTACAATATTATTACGACCTCTGGAGCCTCCGTAAAGAACATTTGATTTAGTCTTAAAACAAGCATGAGGCCAGAGACCAGTTAGCAGTGCTCATCACATGATTTTCCACAGAAAGAATAATTATTCACTGATACGTCAAGTTTAACTTAGAAGTACAAACTTTTCTCAGCGCAACACCATTATTAAGAGAGTAATTCCCTTCGAGCCTATTTCGTAAAAGAAGTATGGTGACCACAAATGACGACCGGAAAAAACCATACTACTGCTACAAGGTGGAGAAGTGTTCAAGTTATTTTTAAATGACTTCTAAGTGGATTTCAGATGTAGTCCACATTTGCAGTACACAGATAAATTCACCAGGTCGTCTTGACCATATCTACACGCCTAAATGCATTGAGTTGCTGCCATGTGATTGGCTGCTTAGATATTTGCATTGACCAGCAGTTGAACAGGTGTACGTTATGAAGTTGAGCATATATCACTTAACCAGGCCTGTCAATCCAAGAAGTTGAATCTGTTCATCTGGACATAGATTTTGTTGGAGAAACGTTTCGTCACTCATCTGAGTGACTTCTTCAGTCTCAGCTAGTTGGAAAACTTCCCCAATCTTATATACAGCACGTTGCATAACGACTGGTACCAGCACCACTACATAACAATGGGACCGGTGATCAGTTTAATATGCAGATTGACATAGCCATTAACGACAATGGCCACGTGTGCCATTCACACAGGATTGGGGAAGGGCTGCGATGGCTCCGTTGTAAGATGGTGAGAGGTGTACTCTGAGGCCCCCTCCTCGGTTCAGGGATGGACGTTCCCTTTTTACAATAATGGCACTGTACGCCGCGTTACCAAACCATCGTTCCTCATGGTGCTGGTACAGTCGTTTTATGCAAAGGTGCTGTATATAAGATTGGGTGAAAGTTTTCCAAACTTGCCGAGGACTGAAGAAGTGGACGAAACGTTCTCCGACAAATCTATGGTCCAGATGGAAACAGATTAAACTTCGGGAGGTCTCTTAACTGAGCATGAGCATGCATCAAGACAGGCCTGTCAATGTTTTACGCAGGGATTTTTTCCAACGGCTTTGGCTGAATCCCATTCAGGGGCTGCATCCTTTGGAGGCTGCATTGAATAGCCTAGGCGTCCGAAAGCTGCCTCGGTATGCGGGCCCACAAACGCGGCCTTCTTTTCCTGAAAAAAGAAGGACCACATCTATTGCATTCCTTCGCGACCGACATATCCAGAGGTGCATTGCGAATGAGGGGAACTTAGGGACACCGGAACAGCTGGCTGAGGAATCACGTTATTTAATGTAAGGATTTTAAACTTGAATAGTAAATGTTAAAGCAACAAGTGCAAGTTTTTTGTTTAGTTTGTTTAGGAGCAAAACGGGAGACCTTTATTAAACTGCGGGGGGAAATAAACACCAGCGCCGGACGGTGAAGGGTCCTCCTTCCCCAAAATTGAGTCAAAGTCAGATCTATTTATATAGCGCTTTTTAAATGGGAGCATGTCTCAAAGCAACTTTACAAGTTTAGATTATCTCCTAATCACTACGTCCAATCCCAAATTGAGCAAGCCTAGGGGGACAGTGGAAGGAAAAACTCCTGAGTGTATAGTTTATAGGAGAAACCTTGGAGGGACCAAGACCAAAACGGGACCCAACCTCCGTGGGTGGCGTAGATGATAAATATAACATTACATTTGACATTTAAAGCATTTAGCAGATGCCCTATCCAGAGCGACGTACAATTGGGTACAATCTTACAATCCAAGCAATTGTGGGTTTAAGGGTCTGGTCCAGGACCCAAACATGGCAGCTTGGCAGAGGTGCGGATGTAAACCCTGGACCTTTCTGGTCCATAGTCCAGTACCTTACCCGATAGGATACAACAGTCCCAAATCTAAGAACGAAAACTAAAGTCATGGAAGTATAGTTCGACAAACCATAAAACAGCATTAAATAAAATAAATAAAACTTTCGGCTCCCACTTTTATAAAGCTTACGCTTGTTTTGTGATAAGGTGCAGCGCATGAGAGTGAGGGCTGGGAACAGTGATATGAGCAGGACCGTCTCATTTCGGTTCGGCCTTCGTCGTGGTCTACACCTTCGTAGGCCACGTCCTCGAGGGGATGGAGGAGCCCCTACAAATGGGATTCAGCCTTTAATTTCAATTTTTGCTGCTTACCCCTACTTAAGAGCTTGCCCTACTTCTTATTTCCCGCATTGTACATGTGATATACAGCATATGAGCTTATGGGGAACAGAATGGTGAGGGGGGGTCAACGATTTCACGACAGATTTGCTCATGACTGTGTGACAGTAGCGTCCATTTCACACAAAAAACACACTAACAGACTTGGTGCATGGCTAGCAGACTTTACATGTGGCTGTTTGTCTAAAAAAAAGTCATTAATAAAATGATATTCACAAAGGCGGAGCAGTTGAGATTAACTCTTACAAAACCATTTATATAAGTTAAATTTGGCCATGTCTATTATAGACTTGGGAAAATGGACATCCAAATGGGGAGGAAAAGAAGAAGACCGAAAAAAGGCTATGTTGCATCATACCATACTGTTGTGGTAAATTTCCTTCTCTACTGTACAACAAGGAGGGAACAAAAATGCCATTGCAGACCTGGTGCTTCATGTAATGCTGCATGTACATGTGGGCACTGCGCAGGACTTTAAGGCAGAATGGACAGAGGAGGTCTTTAGTGTTTTCGTGGACGGTGCGGAAATGGTTCTCCACATCCGAGAAGAAGGACGACCTGTAGTTGCAGACCTGCGAGGAGAAAGGAAAGGCAATGAAGCAGGCGTACCGGGAAACGTCAGTGGAGAGCGGTGCGACTGGGGCAGTTACCTGACAGCCGTACGGCATCTCTCCCGGTTTGTGATTGTCCTTCATGTGTTCTAGCAGTACTTGTTCCGTCTCGAAGGCCAATTCACAAATCTTACAGTTAGCTGCAAACAGGAGACACGGGTATTAAAGACCTATATCACAGTTAGTTCCGACCCCACAATCTGATTGGCTGAGAGACATTTGATGACAATGGCACTCTGACCGACGCTCTCTGAGTATTACTGAGTACACACGTAACCTAGCAACAAACCCCGCCCTAAAAAGCAGCCAAGCTATAACGACAAGTAAAACACAGCTTTTGATTTAAATTTCAAAAGCTATTAATGAGCAACCTGAGCCAAAGGTTTGTCACCTTTAGGATTTGGAAGCTCTGGATAAGCGAAACGCAGTCAGTCCTTTACATCAAATGTCCCGACTCTTAATGGATTCACAGCTCGGCTGAAGAGCAACGAGACTGAAGATCAGTTTGAACTGAACTGAATCAGCTTCATCCCTCACAAAGACGTCGTTTGCTGGACTTAAACTCGGCGTCTTTCATTAAACACCATCCGCGGCTGATCAGAAGTTCATCTGACCGGTTTATCTGTAAGTCCAGCTCTAACCCAGAGAAGCTGCTGATGCTCTGTAACTCTGCCGCTACATTTCTGACTGATAAGATTAACTTTCAGAGCTTCATCATATAAACTTAAATCGCTAATCAAACAGGATCCTAGACTTCTAGGGATCTCACTCCGATTTGCTTCAGTCAGTAGAATAGTGGATCTTAGTAACAGCCTGGATTATAAACCCGACCCAATATATTTGCAGTTCTTTTTAATCAATTAAAACTTAATCGATATATTTGTATATTGTCCATATAATAAAGTTACTGGTAATTCTGTTCCTCGACTTTAATGACTGAAGGGCTTAGCCGCGGGGTAACGACAGAATGGAACTATCTTACCTCGCGGAAGGGTGATAAATAAGAAGTTTCTGTCCCCTTTATCTTACAATCTAACAATAAATGGCGCTACCGAACTGTGGTATAATCCCAATAATACACTCGAGGTCATGCTTTTAATGCGAGACACTGGCACGGGTGTTCTGATCTTCGGCCGCAGCACACCCGTGCCAAAATCTCACGTTAAAGCGCCCCCTCTCTTGTATTATCGCTTAATCATATCACATTCCCTCTAGCCATCTGGCTGCAAAGCTCAGTCCAGGAACGTGCAGGGTGTGTAGTGTCAAATTATTAGTCTGAACACAGAGGAGGAATCCTCAAGGGGACGCTTTCTGCATACATATGGGCTGAGCGTGGTGTGCGCACATACTGGTCGACTCGTAGGGGCTGTGGGCGCTCTCTATGTGACACTGCAGCTGGAACGGCGTGGAGTACTGCCGGTAACAGTGCTGACATGTAGTGTGACTCTCCCAGCTCTCGCTGTTCTGTTTCTCCAGCTCCAGATGATGCTTCATGTGATTCATGAACCTATCGGAGACGCAGACGGAAGACAAAGAGAGTGAAAGAACGCCTGAAAGTAGTGCACGACCAGCAGCAGATGGAGAAACCCCAGAAGAACGGCACCATCGGGGACACCTGCAACCCGTGCCGTCAATGCCAGTCTGAGAGCTAAACGCCTGCAACCACAGACGGCTGCCGCGCGAGGGGAAAACCCGAACCGGCACACGAGGGATGCCGTCACTGGCAGCGCGTAAACCCAAACAGGAAAGGCTTTGATCTGAGCGCAAATCAATGTCATGCAGATGAGCCCCGCTCGCGCAGGTAAACCACTACAAAGAGGCTGTACTTTCAAAAGACACCTTTTTCCTCTGCCCCCGCAACGCAGAGCCTTGCTCAAAATAGACCCGGCAAAGTGTAATCTCAGATGTTCAAATCAGCACGCCCTATTTTCACGGCTCGGGATGCGACTACAGAACGTTTAAACACATTAAACAGAAAGCAACTTGAATCCTCGATAAATCAAAGCTGTCTAGCAGAACAAAAGTGGCGCAAATAGAGCGAACAGCAGGAGCCGACTGACCTTCACAGCGGTTTGGGAATAAAAGCCGTGCACTGTTAAATATAACGAACCAAATCACAAACTCGCCAGTTTGTTTTTTTAAGCACTTTTTAAACAGCATGTGGCCTGTACGTGCATCAAAGCAAGATTTGGGCTCCCAAAGGTTTTCCCAAAGATAAATTAGCACTCATTCTCCTCGCACCCTCACTATAAGCATGCATAATAGGCATATAATAACGGCAATTACGGCGGCTTTTTTGTTTCGCTTAATGATGTGCTGCTCCTCAGGCTGCCTCTCTCCGCCGCTCTCTCTGCTTGCCATCTTGCCCTGATGTGCAGCAACCTATTTTTCAGCGACTAAGTTCTGCTACCTCAGCTCCCCTAATAGGGACTTTTTTTTTTTGCAATGAAGGCTTGACCCTGGCTGTCAGAACTCGGGGTGCACCACAAACGAGCCTCCACATTAAAAGGAGCTTAGCGAGGCTTTTCTCACGCCGAAGCAGAGTGAAGTTATTTAATCACTCCAGCCAAAGTACTGACCATTACTCATCTCTGGACCCCAGAGAGAGCGCCGGCGATGATAACGTCTCATCCATCTACAGAGGATGAAGCTGTGATGGAGGCTGAATCCCACATTTCTCTTCCTCTGTGATAACTCTCCAATACTTAATAACTGATGCTCTATGTATTAAACCAATTTCATGCTGCTCTTTGACTTAGGACTGCAGTGCATGCATACATTATACTCATTTAGCTTATACAGGGTGAATTCAAACTGATGCAATTAAAACCATACAATCCAAGC
The DNA here is from genome assembly GCA_025084515.1 of Ancistrus triradiatus. Taxonomy (NCBI): domain Eukaryota; kingdom Metazoa; phylum Chordata; class Actinopteri; order Siluriformes; family Loricariidae; genus Ancistrus; species Ancistrus triradiatus. The sequence goes on along the minus strand of JAJAGP010005774.1, from coordinate 5,141 downwards.
AATTGTTGGTTCAAATCCTTGCTCAAGATCAGTGGCAACTTGGCAGAGATGGGATTTGACCTTCTGGTCTGACCCTGGACCTTGTGGTCCATAGTCCTGTACCTTAACTAGGCCACCGCAGTCCCATGAAGACAGTACGCAAGAAGTGCATTACTTGTGAACAATTACACTGCCATATTTTAGGTTTCTGAGGTAAACAATATGTTCACTATTGTAAGAATTCAAGAACTAAGTGCATACACTGTTTATTTTCTGGTCCCAACCCAACTTGGCTATTACAGCTTTTGCTTTGTAATAATCAAAGCTGCAGTGCAGAACATGCAACACTGGTTCTGATACAATTTATTGTTCAGCTCTGTGTGTGTTTTGTGTGTGTGTCAGTGACTTGAGTTCGGTGAAGTGCTCTTTGATCTTAATTACTAATGTGGAACATCTGGTCAAAGGGAAAGTAGTCATTTCACTTAAGCGTTCTTCCATTTAAACCCTATAGTAAAAAGTGTGTCATGTATCACACATCATCATGTAGTTTTGCTTTGGTACACTCTTGGGCTTTATGACATAAGCAGAAAATCGGAGCTCAAAAGTTCAACTGTAAAATGCCATACAGTGGTTGCTTGGAAAGTTGTGAAACCTTTAGAATTTTCTATATGTCTGCAAAAAGAGGACCTTTAAAAAACATCATCAGATTTTCACACAAGTCCAAAAGTAGATAAAGAGAACCAAGTTAAACAAATGACAAAATATTATACTTGGTCATTTATTTATTGAGGTAAAATGATCCCCCCCCAATATTACATATTAGTGAGTGACAAAATATGGGAACCTTGCTTTCAGTATCTGGTGTGACCCCCCTGTTTTTTTTTTTTTACAGCAATACTGCTACTAAACGTTTCCTGTAAACTGTGATCAGTCCTGCCACCGGCTTGGAGGAATTTTATTTCCATTCAATCCTACAGAACAGCTTCAGCTCTGGAGTTGGTGGGTGTCCTCACATTAGCTGTCCACTTCAGGTCCTTCCACAACATTTTCATTGATTAAGGTCAGGACTTTGACTTGGCATTCCAAAACATGTGAACTTTATTCTTCTGTAACCATTCTGTGGTAGTAGAACGATTGTGTTGCTTTAGGGTCCATTGTCTTGTGCAGACCCACACTTCTCTTGGATTCAGTTCATGGGGGGAAAAACAGATGTCTGATATTTTCCTTTAGAATTCTCTGATATTAATTCAAGAATTTCATTGTTCCATCAAATGCAAAGCCGTCCTGGGCCCAGATGCAGCAAAAACAGCCCCCAAACCCATGATACTACCACCACACCATGTTCACGATAAGGTTTTTCGACTAAAGCGGTTCTTATGATGGAATGCAGGTTTCCTTTCTCCAAAACAATAAAGCTTTCGTTTTTAACAAGTTCTGTTTTGGTTATCATCCGTCCCACAAAACATTCTTCCAATAGCCTTCTGGCTGGTCCACGTGTGATCTTTCGGCAAACTGCAGACGAGCAGCAATGTTCTTTTTGGAGGAGAGCAGTGGGCTTCTCCTTGTAACCATTGCCATGCACACCATGTTGTTCAGGTTCTTCTGAGGTGGACTCATGAACATTACATAGCCAATGTGGGAGAGGACTCAGTTGCTTAGAAGTTACCCTGAGGTCCTTGTTGGAAATCACCAACTATTACACGCCTTGCTCTTGGAGTGATCTTTGTTGGTGACACTCCGGGGGGGCACCCCAGGTCTTGAAATTTTTCTCCATTTTGTACCACCATCTGTCTGACTGTGGATTGGTGGAGTCCAAAAACTTCATTAGAGTGGTTTTATAAAACTTTTCCAGCCTGATGACCATCAAACAACTCCTTTTCTGAGTTCTCAGAAAATTCTCCTTTGTTTGTGCCATTGATCACTTCCACAAAGTGTTGGAAGAGCCCAGAATTTGATGATCCCTGTCTTTAACTAAAAACGGGTGCCCACCACTGCTAACTGCTAATCTATGGAGGTCTTCATCATACTTTGGCCACCACATAATATGCTGCTAATATGTTTTTTTCTCCATTTTTTCCTCTATATACAATAACATGATCCCAAGCCCTATAATATTTTGGTTCTATCACCATTTATTTATTCAATGGTGTTCCCTTTCACTCTCCCACTTGTTGTATTGGCCCCCCTTTATCTACTTTTAGGATTTTTGTGGAAACTCTGACGATGTTTTAGGTCATATTTATGCAGAAATATTTATATTATAAAAGGGTTCACAAACTTTCAAGCACCACTGTATGTGTGGAAAGCTGATCTGTTGTAAAGGACGTTTCACCTCTAAAATGCCAAAGCACCTGAAGCACTAGCATGACATGCTTCAGCATTGCATGATGACTACATTCTGGTAGACTATATGTTTAGTTGTCGCCTAGATAAATATAATGGAAAAAATAACATTTATTGCTATTGCATTTTAAATGTTAGACAACCCTGAAAGCCTCTAGATTCACACACCTAATAATCCATTTTTATTTTTCCTAAGCACAACTACTATTTCCTTGCGTTCAGCTGAGATTCAAATAAAGAATTTGTTTTTGATAAAGATGAGCCTATTCATTTCACTTGTCAATTTTATTTGAACGTGGCCCATTTTATCTTAAAAATACTATGTATCGTCACCATATAATAACAAAGGAAATGTTACTTTAAAAAAACAACAGTTAGGATAGAACATAAAAAAAACAAAAAAAAAACATTTTACTTTGTGCATTTACTGTTAATAAAAAAAGTCTCACCAGCTTATATTAGTGACCTGTTGCACATCATTTTTTGTTGGCCTAATTTAATATATTACATAATTAAGTCGAGTCAATTAAATTTTATAGGCCACTACATTTAGTTTGTCCAGTAATATATTATGCAACAACCAATTATTTTATGATATTATTTTATTATATAATTATTTAACACATATCTGACAGCCATATACAGGTAACCATTTTAGCCACTCACGCTGTAGGCCTAAGTAGGCCTAACGTTATTCACGTCGGAATCAAAATTAAAGCAAGCGAACTCTTGCGACACCTGCTGACAGAGGATAGTGCTGCGGTTTTAAAAGGCCATGGCCGACCGACATGACCAACATGGCCGAACGACTCTGGCAGCGCATTCATAGGAGCAAAACAGTTTGAAACTAAGTTGTACCGGTGTGATTTTCAAAATTTAGGGATGCCAGGTGATAAAATGCACATATCTAGGAAGTCATAACAGTAGGGTGCTGGAATTTGCGGTCACATGACCACTGCTTGGCGCTTATAAGCAGAACAAACAAGCACGGTGCTTCTAGTAAGACGTCACAGTGGTCATTTGACCAGCAGTTGGCGCTTCTAGTGTTATGTTCATTCATTGTAGCAGTAGAAAGAACTTACAATCAGTAATTGAGAGAAGTTTGGTTTTCCTAGGTCACTACCTTAGAACATTAAGCCATTCCAGGCTTTTTACTTATAATATGGTTTAATGGGAAGAAAAAGGTTAAAGTTGAAACACAAAAAAATAAATATATTTATACCTAAACATTTGGCACTTTCTTCCCCCATTATACCAATTTGGAATCGATAAGAACCAGCAGAATCAGAATCAATAAAATGCAAACATGGGCCAAACCCAGCACCTCATGCTGAAGGGCGTCAAGATTTGGGCACCCCTCGCAAGGCTACACTTTGGGAACCTGTTACAGCCTAATGAACTTTAAAAATATCCCAAACTGGAAAGCTCTACTCTGGAGACTACTGTGTCAGAGGTGAGCATGCACAATAACAACTGATATACAGAGTGTCCATAAAGTAAGTTCCACTCTGGCATTGTTAATACATGCATTGATTAATGCAGTGTTTCAAACCACTGTGCCACTGAGAAATCACCAGGTGTGCTGTGGAACATTATCCAATTTCACCTGATTGGTAAGCGAGTGGCGTTTAGTGACAGGCAGAACAATGACATCCTCTTCCACTAGAGGGCAGTCAGAGATCAGCTTTGTGTTTAATTAAACAGGCCCAGCTTTCAGACTGAGTGAGTAAATTGAGACTATATTTTCATTATATTTCAATAAATACACTTTTTATGGCATTTTTGTTTGGTGGTGTGCCTTGTGATTTTTCTAATGTGAAATATGTGCTGTGGCTCAAAACGGTAGGGAAACACTGAGTTAATGTGCTTCATATAAATCTGAAAACAGCCTCATGTGTACATTGGTTGGTGAGTAATACATTTACTCAAGTTGGTACTTTACAGACACCTTTCCTGAACTGTTTCTGCAGCAAATGTCCCTTTAAAGCTTACTTATTTCCTTCTACAGTGCTAATTTCTATTAAACCTCACCATACCTTGACAGCAGAGAGTAAACAACCTACCTAATATTGTTCTTGAGGATTTTCAAGCAGCTGTTGCACTTGAAGGTAGTGTTGGATTTATGTTCACGAGCAGCAGCTGGATCACCCTCGCACTTCCCGTAGTAGAACTCAGACACCAGCATGATCAGCTTCCCTCGGTCTACGTCGTACATGCGCGGTGGGGGCACCGAACTATCCGGCTTTGAGGTTGAAGGGAAGATGGTGCTCAATAAATTTGGACAGCAGGACTGAAATGGGTAAGAAGAGAAAGCAGCATTAGATATCCTTCATTCTGCAAAAGCCTGTCACAATCAAACTTTGCTTACAGTGGTGCAAAAAAGTATTTAGTCAGCCACTGATTGTGCAAGTTCTCCTACTTAGAAAGATGAGAGAGGTCTGTAATTGTCATCATAGGTACACTTCATCTATGAGAGACAAAATGAGAAAAAAATCCAGGAAATCACATTGAGGGATTTTTAAAGAATTTAATTGTAAATCATGGTGGAAAATAAGTATTTGGTCACCCACAAACAAGCAAGATTTCTGGCTCTCACAGACCTGTAACAACTTCTTTAAGAAGCTCTTCTGTCCTCCACTCGTTACCTGTATTAATGGCACCTGTTTGACCTCATTATCTGTATAAAAAACGCCTGTCCACAGCCTCAAACAGTCAGACTCCAAACTCAACCATGGCCAAGACCAAAGAGCTATCGAAGGACTCCAGCAAAAAAATTGTAGACCTGCAGCAGGCTGGTAAGTGTGAATCTACAATAGGCA
>JAJAGP010005773.1:0-28988 GCA_025084515.1 Ancistrus triradiatus | reverse complement strand
AGCTGGCTCTGTATTTGTGGCCGCATGGGAGAAGTGGCAGGAGGTTGCAGAGGAGAGACCATCTGGGGCCTGACAGGACCAGGAGCTGAGGGAGGGGGAGCTGCAGGACAAACAGTACACAGAGCTGAAGATGGACATCCAGCCACCAAAGGGGTAAAATGTGAGGTGATGGAGAGCCGACTTAATCCACTTTGTGTCACTGCCCTCTAAAGTAGTATAGGTGTGTATATATGTGTGTATTTATGCTAATTGCTAGTAGAGATGCACCGAGTAATCGGCCGGTGACCGGGCGATTTTTTGGCGTGATCGGCCATAACCGGTGACCGGATGATCAGTCTCCTCTTGAACATGTGGAATTTGACAAAGCAAACAAAGGCAAAGAGGATAAAGCTAAAGCGAGAGAGAGCACAGAGCCACACACAAGCCACCAGCCACCTCTCTGTAGCAATGAAGAAGTTTCCATTAAAAGAAAAGTTGAACAAAAGTTTTTATGTACGCTGTCATTTATAATTCTTTGATGGAAAGAAAATCGTTATCAGCCGACGATACGTTTAAAAATAAATAAATAAAGTTTAAAAATCGGCAATTGGAATCAGGCAAGAAGACTGCAATCGGTGCATCTCTAAATCACTAGTGGTAAGTGGTAACACAAACACGAATTCCAAGAAATTAGCATGTTATGACAACTTTTTTGTTGCTTAATTGTGTGACAATACACCAAACCCCATCCGAAATGAATAAACATGTATTTGTTTCCCCATGTATACTAGTCTGTTGTTCACCTACCCAGAGGGAGCTCTGCTGGTTTGTTTGGATCTGGTATTGGTCTCGGGGCCCCTGGATGGTTGTCTGGTGTGGGTCTCGGTGCTCCTGGGTGAACCTCAGCTATAGGTCTGGGAGCTCCAGGGTGAGAAGGAGGAGGTGGTCTGGATTGCGGTGGCATGCTGATAACCCCTGCTCTAGGAGGGATGTTCTGGAATAAAATGTCAATTTCTAGTCAGCTTCCTGAGGTAAAACACCCCCAGATTTAAGCAACATATTTAATACAGGTTCTTATATATGCACTGTTCTTCTACTTGTACCCACCGTCCTTGAGCCGCCTGGAGCTCCAGCAGCCTGACCTCGTCCTGAAACACAGCAGCAGCAATGTTAATGCTTAAAAGCATACATGTCATGTTTTTCCTCAACACAAAAGCCCTACGTTATTTTGATATTAGTACCAGAGGATTTAGCGTCAGTGCTCTCATGCTGTCTCACACACTTCCAAAATCTCATATGCCTGGCTTATGTGTATCATTTTCAGAGTCTGCTGTAAGGCCAAGAAGGCCTTTGAAGTAAAGACCAAGCCAGAGCATGCACAAAGTACTGCAGTGCTCTCATCCCAAGGAAATTTCCCCACCTTGCCCTTTTCCTCCCTGACTCACCTCTTCCTGTTCAACAGGGGGTCGAGCACAGCTGGTGCCAGGCCAAGCTACAACAGTGTAGCCAGATCCCTGCACTACCCAGAGCTCCAATCAGTGTTCCAAGTTTCTCACGAAACTTAAATGACCACAACACTCCAGATGGAGAAGCGAGGGAAATGCTATTGACCGCATTCAGCCTGGGATCACAATACCAGCTATATCAAAAGACCACCCCAGTGCTGTGAAAGGCTGCTCTTTGATTATACCCCTGAGACACACACAAGGCCTGACTACTTGCTGTAAATCCAATAACAGGCATGACATCATATCTGAGTGTATTTATACTCACCAGAAACCTCTGCTCTGGGTAAAGCAGGGCTTTTTTGTCCTTCGCAGCATGACGGAGAAAATAACCTACTATTATTTCAGAATACAGTGAGGGAGAAAAATCTGACGTGAAAATGCTTATTCTGCAACAACTCCTTGATGGCCAAAGACGACCAAGGAGTACTGACTGTCAAACTTTCCTCCACAGCTGCCTGAACCTAAACCTTAAACTACTTGCGATTTAGAAGGAATAAAAGTAGGCCTTTAGATAACAGTGACTAATCTCAGACTGTCAATCTGCTTGTGTTGAGTCATCTGTGAACCTCTAACAACACAAGTCACCAGTTGTTACTGACTTTTCCCCACTGAATGGACTATACCATAATTACATGTGAAATGCTAAAAGACAAAAGCTGCTGTACCTGAGGGAGGTGGGGGGCGCTGTGGAGGAGCAGGTCTTGCAGGGGGAGCGTTGGGTCGTGGGGGAGGCGGGCGTTTTGGTTCCAGTCCTTGAGGCAGTGAGGTTCCTGCTGCCTGATTGTCAAAAGCAGACCCTAAAGAAAACAGTGAGTGATCACCATCAACACTGCATACAGTAATGCAGTTAGACAGCACTATACACCTGAAAGCTGATGTCTGGTTACATTTAGGATTCAAAAACCATGACGGTAGAGAAGAGTGGGACAAAAGCAAAGCCGCATGTAAGCCGTGCAACATGGAGGTGAAATATTGCGGAAATATGACAAATCTGAGAAACCACTTAGCAAACTGATATAAAAAAAAAAACACCAGACCCCAAACCTCCTCTAGAGCAGGCATTTGGTGATGAAATTACCTGCAAGTTCTCCCTGTGCCAAAAAAAATAACTGAGGCTCTAGTAACTTTAATGTGTAAAGTTAAATATGTTTTATTAATGGTACGTTGAGTGTTCTTTCTACAATTACAAAATTAGCTCTCTGAAAATCTCTTTTATAGCCAAACAAAATGTGGTATTGTAACTGAAATTTCCCTACCTGAATCGTTACCGAAATGAATCGGAAATCAAATCGAAACTGACGCCTTATGAATCAGAATCGAATTGATTCAGGATATCAGTCGCGTTACTCAGCCCTGATTATACACACGATACACCAAATTTTAAAACATCAAAAAATGGCCATGCATGCGCCTTACCCTGTGGGGGCCCTGCTGTGCGTGGTGGAGCCCTGCTTGGCCTGCAGGGGGGTGCAGGCTCTCCATGGGTTGGTGAGGGACATGGGCTGGAGCGTGGTGAGGCAGCAGGGGAAATGCCTGCACCCGTGCCTCCAACAGGCTGCAGATGCTGGGGAAGAATATCCTCAACCTCCTCGTCTACATCACCTTTAAATGCAGCAGCTTCCAAAGTTATTTTATTATCTTAACTTTATACATCTTACTAATGCTAAACAAACCTCCTGACCACCAGCTGTAGTTCATTTGGGATTTGTTTGTATTGTATAGGCTTCTATAATAAGACTTTTCTATTAAATGACCTTTTAAAAATGTCCAAGTCCCAATACTACAATAACACGTGTACATCCTGTGGCTACTATTTTGGCTCGGCTTATGAACAAGTTGAGATTCAATGTCTTAAAACCAAATTCCACATTCCAATTAACCCAATGCATCCTGCTTTAAGAGTTTACTAATACCCATTTGGATGACCCACGTACCCTCCATGTCAAACTCATCTCCCATGTCCGTGTCCTCAGCGAGCAGTGTGGAGCTGGTGGAGGTGGGGATACTGCCACAGATCCTCTCCACACTCATCTCATCCTCAAGACTCTTGATCCAGCCAGGACTCTTCAGACGGATGTCTGTGGTTTTCCCCAAAATCTGAATAAATAGGAAATAAGGGTTTTCGGTATATAATACTGTTTCTTTTCAGATTGCACCAAATGTTAACTGCAGTTGCTCTTCACTTGAAGGATGCCAAACCAAAACATCAAAAACACTTTCAGTTTTTATTAACAGAAGAAAAACTCATACATGTAATAAATACCGGTATGAATGATCACATTACAGACAAACTTCTCTGTTTAAGGAAATTAAGTTTATCAAATGTGAAATCTGCTACCCAAAGCTGAGCTGCATCAGAATAAAAGCCCTGTGCAGGAACTAATGTATTACAGCACCATTTACCGTCCATCCTATCAACATCCGTACACTTCAACAACCGAGGTCTTAGAAATTATAATAAATCATAATAGGAAATGTCTTTTAAACTCTGGACGTTGTGGCCATAAACAGCTGGTCACCTCAACAGCCAATGGATGCATTTGCGTATCATTTGCATGCAGCTTTATTGTAAGAACACCCTTTATATTTCCATTACAGCAGCACAAACACAACGTATGGTCAATGTCCTGTTTCATAGAACGCAAGGCGGTCATTAAATGGCGCATACCTGTATTATCAGTTTCATGTAGGCTAAAAATCTATAGTCAATTAAATTAGAAAACATGGAAATGAATAACTTGTGTTATTATTGTTCATTTAATATTATTGTAAAAAATCCTGGACATAGCGAGTGAGACAGAGGGGCGACTGCAGCGTTTCCCGGGGTTAGTGCAGATCATTAAAGTTACATTTTTATCCCTTAAAGTACTTTGTATGCAATCGATCAAACTTGACTATTACTGTATTAATATAGAGAGTATGCCCAAGTGAGTGCAGTATTGCTGCATTAGTTTGTTAATGCAGTTTAAAGTTTATAACATTCACATATTAATGCTGACTATGGTAGCATAGTGATTAGGGTACTGGACTATGGACCAGAAGGTCTAGGGTTCAAATCCCACCTCTGCCAAACTGCCACTGTTTGGTCCTTGAGCAAGGCCCTTAACCCACAATTGCTTGGACTGTAAGACTGTATCAATTGTAAGTCGCTCTGGATAAGGGCGTCTGCTAAATGCTGTAAACGTAAAATGTCTAAACCTGCCAGTCACTTGTTAGTAGTTAGTCTTGTTAGTAAGTTTAATAGTGTTGTTATTTTTTAGGATGTTATGTTAGCAAACCAATATACAGTGGGGCAAAAAAGTATTTAGCCAGCCACTGATTGTGTAAGTTCTCCTACTTAGAAAGATGAGAGAGGTCTGTAATTTTCATCATAGCTACACTTCAACTATGAGAGACAAAATGAGAAAAAAATCCAGGAAATCACATTGTAGGATTTTTTATAATTTAATTGTAAAATCATGGTGGAAAATAAGTATTTGGTCACCCACAAACAAGCAACATTTCAGCACTCCAAAGCATGACCTCTTCTTTAACCCATGCGTACTCCACTCGTTATGGTGTATTTTTGGGATGCTTGTTTTGACCTCGTTTCTGTATAAAAGACACCCTGTCTTCTTCCTCAAACAGTTGAGACGTGAATAACTCAACCATGCCAAGACCAAAGAGCTGTTGAAGACACCAGGAGGAAATACAAAGACCTGCACCAGGCTGGGAAGAAGTGAATCTACAATAGGCAAGCAGGGGTTGGTGTGAATAAATCAAACTGTGGGAGGCAATTGTAAGAAAATGTGAAGACATACAAGACCATTGAATAATCTCCTTCATCTGGGGCCTCCACGCAAGATCTCATCGGTGAGTGGGGTCAAAATGATCATGAGAACGGTGAGAAAAAATCCCAGAACTACACGGAGTGACCTGATGACCTCAGAGGATTGGGAGAACATCATGTGGTCAGATGAAACCAAAATAGAACTTTTTGGTAAAAACTCAACTGGAGGAAGAAGAATGCTGAGTCGCATCCCAAGAAACACCATACCTACTGTGACGCATGGGGGTGGAAACATCATGCTTTGGGGCTGAAATCTTGCTTGTTTGTTATTGACCAAATACTTATTTTCCACCATGATTTACAATTAAATTCTTAAAAAATCCTACAATGTGATTTCCTGGATTTTTTTTCCCCTCATTGTGTCTCTCATAGTTGAAGTGTAGCTATGATGAAAATTACAGACCTCTCTCTTTCTAAGTAGGAGAACTTGCACAATCAGTGGCTGACTAAATACTTTTTTGCCCACTCTATAAGTATGCATCACTTAACATCCAACATAAGTTTTGTTAAACCGCTGAACATTAATCTCTGGTTTGCTGCGCTGCACATCCCCCAGTGCTTCAACTTACTGGCACTAACAGAACATAAACCGCAATAATCTGAAATTGAAAATAATCTGCAAATAGGACTCAAGATTCTAAAGTGACTGTGTGTCGAACTAAATAATGCTGATGTGCATTTCTTTTCCAAATATTTTATTTATCTGTTAATATTTACTTAGTTTCTGTTTTTGAACTATTACTATAGACTTATTTGATTAGATAAATTAGTTTCATTGTTACATTAATCATCTACAGCACCCAAGTTGGTTTGAGTCCCTTTTTGGGCCTTGGTCCTCTCAAGGTTTCTTCCTTATAATGGTTAAGGAGTTTTTCCTCGCCATTGTTGCCCTGGGCTTTAAGAACCAATGACCAGCAAGTCTATTCATAATGTAATCGTAAATAGAAGGACGAGAAAGGCTTAAAGACAACGCAATAAATATTAGTTGACAATACAGCCTCTAGTTTTAAGCAGGTTACAAATACAAATGAGCAGCTGATAAACGAGAACCACTGTGGCCACAGCTACAAATGAAGCAATTCATTTAAAATGGCACATTCATCCAAACAGTTACTTACAGCTGAGCCACTAAGGGAGAGAGCAGCCAGAGCAGAATACCCTTCCAAAAACGTCACCCACATTTTTTCTTCCACAAACCTGTTTCAGACGAAAATAAAAGCTTGCTTTAGAAACTGGAAATTAAATGTAATAGTCACTCCATGGCTCCATGTACGGATCCAAAAAACGATTTATAACAGATTTTAAAAGCACCTTACATCAGGTACAGGGACACAAGTAAGCAGACTTTAAATGGCCAAGTGTCTACCACCAGTACTAGAACTATAAGGGGGATCAAGTTAATGTAGTTAGAGCTAAAAGTCATTCAGTAGTGCCTCTGATCTGGCCAGGTGCCACACAGACATAGCTGTACTGACCATGTCTCATATAGAGAGGATTCCCTGGCACTGCAATGACGGCTGATCTTTACGTTGTTTCATTTAATGCATTTCATTTCTTTATTATGGTCTTACCTGATCAGGATGACTTCACCAAAGTTACCAAATTTGTCCAACAGCTCATCTATCAGAGCATCGTCAAAGTAATCATCAGGCCCTGAGCTACAAAGAGAGACTAGGATGGTGCCATCCGGTGGTCCATGCAGGGCAATCACTTCTTTGTACACCTGATGGCATGCTTCTGGATCCACTTCTAGAACGTCCACGTCAATGACAGCAACCACCGGCCTTGGAGACACAGAGGGAACGCAGTGTGTACTAGGTATTTCTAAACACTGACTTTATATATCTAGAAACCCAACTCTGATGCAAACACCAGGTACAGGTGAACTATAATTAATTATAATAAATCATAAGAGCAAATAAAAATGTCTTTTTAACTCCAGAAAAACGGCAATTAGCACGGTCAGTTCAACAGCCAATCAACGTTGGGCAGAGGCGAGAATTAAAGAGCAGGACTCTTGTGTCACGGTTGCCAGGTCCTTTAAAAGGAAAATATACGTTATTATTGTTGTTGTTAATGTAACTGTTCAAATGGTCACTCACATTCTACTAGGTCGCCTGTCTTTGGGTAGTTTTTTAATACAATTGGCTACTTTTTGTTTAGCCCATGGCAAATTTGAATTCCTCCAATCTCGTTAGAGTTACAGCTTTCCCATAAACAGGGTCGTAACTGTAGCCTACAATAATATATTTTTTGTAATTGTTGTGAATTTCCATGAATTACAAAAAGTTTTATATATGTGCATCTGTTTAGGCTTCCACTTCTGTTTTCGGTGGTATCTCTGCATTAATGATATGCATTAATGTATCGTTTGCATGCAGTTTTCTTATAAAAATACCCTTTATATATACAGTGGTGCTTGAAAGTTTGTGAACCCTTTAGAATTTTCTATATTTCTGCATAAATATGACCTAAAACATCATCAGATTTTCACACAAGTCCTAAAAGTAGATAAAGAGAACCCAGTTAAACAAAAGAGACAAAAATATTATACTTGGTCATTTATTTATTGAGGAAAATGATCCAATATTACATATTAGTGAGTGGCAAAAGTATGTGACCCTGTGCTTTCAGTATCTGGTGTGACCCCCCTGTGCAGCAATAACTGCAGCTAAACGTTTCCTGTAGCTGTTGATCAGTCCTGCACACCGGCTTGGAGGAATTTTAGCCCATTCCTCCGTACAGAACAGCTTCAGCTCTGGGATGTTGGTGGGTTTCCTCACATTAGCTGCTCGCTTCAGGTTCTTCCACAACATTTCCATTGGATTAAGGTCAGGACTTTGACTTGGCCATTCCAAAACATGAACTTTATTCTTCTGTAACCATTCTTTGGTAGAACGACTTGTGTGCTTAGGGTCGTTATCTTGCTGCATGACCCACCTTCTCTTGAGATTCAGTTCATGGACAGATGTCCTGACATTTTCCTTTAGAATTCTCTGATATCATTCAGAATTCATTGTTCCATCAATGATGGCAAAGCCGTCCTGGCCCAGATGCAGCAAAACAGGCCCAAACCATGATACTACCACCACCATGTTTCACAGATGGGATAAGGTTTCTTATGCTGGAATGCAGTTGTTTTTCTTTCTCCAAACATAATGCTTCCTTTTTAAGCCAAAAAGTTTCTATTTTGGTCTCATCCGTCCACAAAACATTCTTCCAATAGCCTTCTGGCTCGTCCACGTGATCTTTAGCAAACTGCAGACGAGCAGCAATGTTCTTTTTGGAGAGCAGGTGGCCTTTCTTTTTTCTCTCTTGCAAAGCTTCCATGCACACCATTGACTCATGAACATTAACATTAGCCAATGAGAGAGAGTTGCTTAGAAGTTACCCTGGGGTCCTTTGTGACCTCACCAACTATTACACACTTTGTTGGGCAATGTTCTTTTTGGAGAGCAGTGGCTTTCTCCTTGCAAAGCTTCCATGCACACCATTGACTCATGAACATTAACATTAGCCAATGAGAGAGAGTTGCTTAGAAGTTACCCTGGGGTCCTTTGTGACCTCACCAACTATTACACACTTTGTTGGGCGACCACTCCTGGGGAGGGTAACAATGGTCTTGAATTTCCTCCATTTGTACACAATCTGTCTGACTGTGGATTGGTGGAGTCCAAACTCTTTAGAGATGGTTATCTAACCTTTTCCAGCCTGATGAGCATCAACAACTCTTTTTCTGAGGTCCTCAGAAATCTCCTTTGTTCGTGCCATGATACACTTCCACAAACATGTGTTGTGAAGAGCAGACTTTGATAGATCCATGTTCTTTAAATAAAACAGGGTGCCCACTCACACCTGATTGGCATCCCATTGATTGAAAACACCTGACTCTAATTTCACCTTCAAAATAACTGCTAATCCTAAAGGTTCACATACTTTTACTACTCACTAATATGTAATATTGGATCATTTTCCTCAATAAATAAATGACCAAGTATAATATTTTTGATATAATATTTAATATTTCAGAAATGTACATCGCTGAATGAATAAAAATGACAAGTATTTATCAGTGCCATACAGCTCCATTACTCAGCATTACTGGGTTGCATTTTTGCTGTACCTGTGGTCTGAGGTCTTAAGTTCGGCTCTGCCATAATACTTCAGCTCGCCAGGGCTCCATGGGTGCACTCCATACTCATCTTCTTGAGCACCTACGACATTCAGCTCCATCTCCTCAGCTGGAGACACACAAACACACACGTTAGACTGTCTGTAAACTGAAACACAGCATTGATCTAAACAAGCTTAAAAGTGAACAGAACTCTCACCAGTTTTCTGAAAGTCCCACTTCCTCCTCTTCCAGAGGACACGATCGGTCCAAGCAGGCGTGCGGCACTTCTCACTTGTGTCATAGTCATCTGAGAAGAGGTCATACTTGTAGGTGGGAGCAAAGTTCAGCTTTCCTTCAATGAAGCCCCGGAATACCTGCAATGAAGAGAGTCACAATACTATTATATCACGGTATGATGCAAACTGCGATATGCCATGTAGTTCACTGACAATATAAAACCAGCTGAAATACAGGTTATGTTGTACAATCTGAGTCGTCACAATACAATACATCAGACTGATAATTCCACGGACACTAACACTAACGCATCTACAGCATCTACAGGAGCGGAGACTGTACTCTACACCCCACTTAAAATGTGTTTTTTCTTCCTTTAAAAAGTTATATATTTGAGCTTAAAATCAATGTAGCATAGCGCAAAAATAAATATTGCGATAATATTGCTGTATTGATTTCTTGGTGCATTGGCCAATGTCACCACTCTTAAGAATACATTATTAGTGGCCCACTGACATGCGGCAAGTGACTTAAGAAATACAAGACTTGCTTTATGATTGAGTACAGTATTGATGAGAAACACCGATGAAGATGCAGTATTAAACATAAATATTCCAAAGAAAATCTTCCGGTTAAATAATCTGCAATTATGGTATTTTTAACTCTTTAGATATCCTGCTGCATTTGTTAAATTGCTAAAGAGAAATCTAGTAGTTAAATATTAATTGTTGAGGACATTTGTGTTTTATATATTTTGAATGCAATATTTTGAATAATATTTTTGGAAAGAGGAACCAGCTCAGAGAGACCCTATTTTACATTTACAGCATTTAGCAGACGCCCTTATCCAGAGCGACTTACAATTGGTACAGTCTTACAGTCCAAGCAATTGTGGGTTAAGGGTCTTGCTCAAGGACCCAACAGTGGCAGCTTGGCAGAGGTGGGATTCGAACCCTGGTCCTTCTGGTCCATAGTCCAGTACCTTACCCACTAGGCTACCACAGTCCACAGTCCAGTATTTTGATATGGTCCAATCTGGTGCCCTTTGAAAAAAAAGTTTGGACAGCCTGCTAATATAGATATATGATAATATCTTAATTGTTTTAATGACATGCAAATATTTTCAAGTATGTCATTAATTAAAAAAAAAAAAAACACATCTTAAGAGTTCACTGCATCATGTAGCCAGGTCAGATAGACTACTGCTATTATGACCAACTCTGGGAGTCAGCTGTCCACGACAGGTATAAACCAGCCAAGGTACCAGCACAAAAACACACTCGGCAAACTTCAGCGGAATCAGTCAGCAAAAAAATGCAACAGATGGCATTGACATTTAAATTTCATTAAATGCATTATTCCCATTGATGCCATTAGTAAGCACCAATTAACAGCATATTAACAAAAGCAAACTAGTACAATGTAAGACTTTAACAAAGACATTTTAGATGGATGCAACATATCATCCAACTTTTGTTACTGACAATACACCAGTTTGTCTATTTGGTTCATTTAACATCAGCTCAGCTCAACTGGCTTTATTTATAACAGGAACATGGTTACATAGATACACACGTTTCTTCAGTAGCTCAATATCAAACACATTCGTGGGCAATTTCGTATCTCCAGTTCACCTAACCGACACGTCTTAGGACTGTGGCATGAAATCAGAGCACCCATGCAGACACAGGGAGAACATGCAAACTCCACCCAGACCCAGGCAACTTGAATTTTTTCTTTATTAATTCAAGATTAAAAGGTTTATATGGAGCAGCTTTACACACAGACCACACATCGTACTGCAAAGTGAGAATTCTGAAAATTACCAGGTCTGCATTCATCTGTTCCACGAGCTGGTCCCCAGCAATGAGAGCATCCCAGTTCTGCTGCCTGATCAGCTCTTTGACTTCTTCATTGGGCAGGTTGATACGGTAATTGAAGTCCCCACACCAGAACACGTAATCATGGGAGTAGAGCAGACGACCCTAGTAAGAAACGAAACAGTTCATATAGAAAATGCAAGTTCAGTACTTTTCATTTAATTAATATTGTTGATTTTCTTAAACAGGACTTGATGTTTTATTTAGTAATTGTGAGCAATGCAGATCGACAGTCAGTCTTAATATGGCTTAAGCTATCCATTAACAGCAGATGTTCCGTACAACAGATGTGGCACACTTACCATAGGGAACGAGAGTTTGCGAGTGATCTCGTTGTAGTCATCATTTCGTTCCTTAACCTGCGACTGGCCGGCAGCGAAGTGTGAGCACACAAAACAGATGCTTGTGGTATGGAAAAGCATGCGGATGGCGACACCTCCTTTATTCCCAGTGGCTCCACCCATGCCAGTCTTGACTGTATCTACAGCAACATCCCTGTTAAAAATAAATAAAACAGACATTCCTAGTATTGAACAATTACAATGTTTTGTTCCATTCATCTGCAATAAAGCCAAACTAAAATCTACGATCACGTAATTCATATAACTTTATAGAATTACATAGATACTATACCTACATGGCAATGTGAAAGCCTGATTAGTCAAATTTGTTCAATTCTAATTTACTGTTGTGATATATGACATAAGGCATTACATGCTATAACTCATTTGTATCAGACTGATGCTGCTGCAAGACATTGTAATTGATATTTGAGAAGCATTTGATAATTAGAAATAATTACAAAAATGGAACCATTTTCATTACACTGTTAACAATCACAGCAGGATACTGATGCAGTAGTAGATATTGTCCACTGGCTTGCTGCAGGTCTACAATTTTCTTCCTGGTGTCCTTCCACAGCTCTTTGGTCTTGGCCATGGTTGAGTTTGGAGTCTGACTGTTTGAGGCTGTGGACAGGTGTCTTTTATACAGATAACGAGGTCAAACAGGTGCCATTAATACAGGTAACGAGTGGAGGACAGAAGAGCTTCTTAAAGAAGAAGTTACAGGTCTGTGAGAGCCAGAAATCTTGACTTGTTTGGTGGGTGACCAAATACTTATTTTCCACCATAATTACAATTAAATTTTTTAAAAATCCTACAATGTGATTTCCTGGATTTTTTTTCTCATTCTGTCTCTCATAGTTGAAGTGTACCTATGATGAAAATTACAGACCTCTCTCATCTTTCTAAGTAGGAGAACTTGCACAATCAGTGGCTGACTAAATACTTTTTTGCCCCACTGTATATAAATCAAAGTGATTTGAATGACAGGTTTAGGCCGGGCAAAGAGGTCCGACTTGAACTTAAAACTGTTGAGTAGAAAGTCTACCTGATGAAAGCAGCATGCTGAGGCCGAATAAAGATGAAAAGGCAGACTCCCACCAGCTGTTCTGAGGCCAGCAGGACATACTTGTGATCCCTTGACATGTTCTTCTGCAGTTCTGCTGCCCACGCTTCTGATTAGTGGTGCTGTAGGGAAGGGCAAGCATTTGGTTTCACTTAAAGTAATATTTTCGTCCTTCAATGTCTCCAACAATAGGTTATGATTTCCTGGACCAAACTGAGCTTTAATAAAATCACTGCTGTGTTTGCACTTCTTTAAGTTAAAGACACTACCAGGAAACCAGCATCATAAGTATATCTGCCTCAAGTTACTGTCTTTATTACTTATCTCTAGTTCTGTTGACTTATGGTAAAATCACTTACAGTAAATGCCTGACTGAGCAAACTGGAGGACAGAGGATGATACAGATGAAAGGCAAACATGAATTAAGAGTGTAAAACACGCATTTTTTTACCTTGCACTGACTATGTTGCCGGCATTCAGCTCCACCATTTCCTCAAAGCCAATAGCAAATATATCAGCAGGCTGGGGTTTGCTGTCTGGGATACAAAGCATTCATGGCAGGAATGTCAGCACTGTACAGTAAGCATGGGAGTCGTCACAGTTTCCAAAATTAACAAGGCTGGTGTTAAAAATCAAGGATAATGAAGGAGCTATATAAGAGTATTTTCTCACCCTGGAATTCAGGGTGCTTTGCCTTTTTCGGTGCATCCAGCAACCAGTCGTTGAGGGTCTCATTTCGGAATGCGATGCTTCGGAACTGCTTGCCCCCGTTTACGTTCCACGTGCCCACACACACACGGATCTTTTTAGGCCGGGTATATTTGTGGTGGTTCTGACACATGCCCAGCAACACTCTGGGAGATGCTGAAACAACAGGAGCAAAACAGTCAGCTACAATAGATCACACACTACAGCAGTGGTTCCCAAAGTGAGGGGCAGGCCCCCTTCAGGGGGGCAGGGAGGGGCTCGGAGCTATTGTGGGAGGGCGCAGCACGGAAAATGAATGCTGATACACAGTTAAAAAAAAAAAGGACATAATGCATCCACTGTTAAGGTCACTTTGTTTTGTTCAATAAGAAGTTGCAAGTTTGTATGAATTAGCAAAATATGTACAGTGGTGTGAAAAAGTGTTTGCCCCCTTCCTGATTTCCTATTTTTTTGCATTTTTGTCACACTTAAGTGTTTCGGAACATCAAACCAATTTAAATATTAGTCAAAGACAACACAAGTAAACACAAAATGCAGTTTTTAAATGAAGGTGTTTATTGTTAAGGGAGAAAAATCCAAACCTACATGACCCTGTGTGAAAACGTGATTGCCCCCTAAACCTAATAACTGGTTGGGCCGCCCTTAGCAGCAACAACTGCAACCAAGCGTTTGTGATAACCTGCAGTGAGTCTGTTACAGCGTTGTGGAGGAATTTTGGCCACTCATCTTAGCAGAATTGTTGTAATTCAGCCACATCAGAGGGTTTTCCAGCAGGAAAGACCTTTTTAAGGTCATGCCACAGCATCTCATTAGGATTCAGGTCAGGACTTTGACTAGGTCACTCCAAAGTCTTCATTTTGTTTTTCTTCAGCCATTCAGAGGTGGACTTGCTGGTGTGTTTGGATCATTGTCCTGCTGCAGAACCCAAGTTCGTTCACAGCTTGAGGTCACGAACAGATGGCCGAACATTCTCCTTCAGGATTTTTTGGTAGACAGCAGGAATTTCATAGTTCCATTTATCACAGCAAGTCTTCCAGGTCCTGAAGCAGCAAAACAGCCCCAGACCATCACACTACCACCCCCATATTTTACTGCTGCTATAATGTTCTTTTTCTGAAATGCTGTGTTACTTTTACACCAGATGTAATGGGACACACCTTCCAAACAGCTCAACTTTTTCTCGTCAGTCCACAGAATGTTTTCCCAAAAGTCCTGAGGATCATCAAGATGTGTTCTGGAAAAATTGAGATGAGCTTTACTGTTCTTTTTGCTCAGCAGTGGTTTTCATCTTGGAACTCTGCCATGCAGGCCATTTTTGCCCAGTCTCTTTATTATGGTGGAGGCATGGACACTGACCTCAACTGAGACAAGTGAGGCCAGCAGTTCTTTGGATGTTGTTGTGGGGTCTTTTGTGACCTCTTGGATGAGTCGTCTCTGCACTCCTATGGCAATTTTGGTCAGCCGGCCACTCCTGAGAAGGTTCACCACTGTTCCATGTCTTCGGCATTTGTGGATAATGGCTCTCACTGTGGTTCGCTGGAGTCCCAAAGCTTTAGAAATGGCTTTATAACCCTTTCCAGACTGATAGATCTCAATTACTTTTTCACAATTGTTCCTGAATTTATTTGGATCTCGGCATGATGTGTAGCTTTTAAGGATCTTTTGGTGTCCTTCACTTTGTCAGGCAGGTCCTATTTAAGTGATGTCCTGATTAAGAATGGGTGTGGCAATAATCAGGCCTGGGCGTGGCTACAGACAGTGGGGGGGGGCATTGCAGAAAATGTTTGGGAACCACTGAACTACAGCATGCACTACTCAACTCAAAAACTTGTGCTGATATGGTACCAAGTGGAAAGCATGGCTATTACATCATTCTTTCTAAATAAAACACACAAAATGGAATAATGACAGCTTTAAATATGGATGCACAATGGAAATATAAATGCAAAAGCTAACTGAAAATCTCAAACAGCAGCACTTTCACTGCACTTTCAGCCATTACGGCGGGTAAACAGACATTTCAAAACATACACAAAAACAATGAAGCTATAATCTAATGAGAAATTAGTAAGGTTTATGATCGTGCCACACATACTATACCTGATTGCAAAATGGGCTCAGAGACTACCCATGTAAGCAGTAAAAGAGAAAAACAAGAGGAAAAGTAGCACCGTTAGCAGATCACCAAGAAGAACAGTCGTTTAGTGCTTATTATGCATATGAGGCAGCTGTAGAAGAATAACATCAGCATGCAGAAACCAGCATTTATTGCAGAACTAAAGAAATCAAACTGATACAGACTCACTATCTACCACCTACTTACTTGAAAGTTAAAAAATGCATACATAAAAAGAGTCATCAGTCACTATCTCCATCTCTACTGAATGTGTCTACATAACGTTCTCTGATGTTTCACGTTTCTTTCAGAAGTAAAGCCCTAGAGCGATTCACTGGACTCGCGCAGGGATTTGGAGCACTCACACTAGTCAAACGAACCTAGGTACGAATTGCCTAGTGTGAGTACACCCTGAGCTGGGTGAATGCAGCCTAACGTGCAGACAGGTTTCCTCGCCTTCACAAACCGTTTTTGAAAACTAATCCGAAGCGCACATTTGGTTGCTCCCACAGCACAGGGATTTTAATCTAAGCTCAGGCCAAGGCTTGAGTATTCTGTAAAAGTGGACTCATGCTTTTGCTTTCTGTGTTGTATATTTGAGGGAAAAAATGACACAAAGCCTTCACAAAGCAAGGATTTACAAGCTGGAAAGTGGCTTTAGACACTGAAAGGCTTTCAGAAGCACAGTCAGAGATGTGCGAGCGGCGTTTACTTGGGCAGAAAGGCAGCAGAGAGAATCAAGCGGTGACACAATCGCTAGTCTATTATGACCATCCCAGACAGACAGTAAAAACGGCATTACGTTAGAAGTATAGGCAACGTGGTTTGGTTTTTGACTGTGAATGAACTGCCTCTCCACAGAACCCTAGAATGGACTCCTCTTAATAATGATGACGCATCGGCTGGTCTTTTCCTCAAGCTTTTTGAATATACTTTGTCCAGGGATTCCTAACTGTCAGAAATAGCAAACAACATTCCTCAAAATCTCTCCTTAATGATCAGGTTCATCTGTAGCTCTGTTCCAGAAGAGCATCTCATTGGCTTACTGGACTTAATGGTCTCCTTCCCAAATCTAACCTGTTAGACCCCTTGCAGCAACTTGCAGGCACTGATACAGAAAGCCAGAGAAATGCAATGAATGTGGCAAAGCCTATGCTGCTCAATAATCAGCAGACCTCTCAACACTGTGTAGACATCTCCAGGCCTATGAAGAAGCGTTCAGGGCGGCAGAGTGATGTAGTGGTTAGCACTCCCGCCTCACAGCTCAGAGATCCTGGGTTCAAATCCCCCCCCACCCTTGAACTTGATTTACAAAACTTAGCTGCAGACAGCATTACGGAGTCACTGATACACAAGTTCTGTGGACTGGTTAGGTGCCATTTACCTACCATACAGACTGCTGGTGGTAAGAAGGGCTCGAGCCTTATCAGCAAGATCACTGTTTAGAGTGCTCCCAGTCTCAAAACATCTATAGCCTCTTGCTTGGAGCTGTCAAAAAAGTTGTTCTGGATGGTTCTGGTGACTGAGCGTGCTCCATCTTTTAGCTTTCCAGCCTGCAGAGCAACACATTGTTCAGATGAAGGGAACAGGTGGAAAATACATTCATGTAAATGATCACTAATGCACAAGTGTACAGTACAACTCCAAGTAACAAAAAGTTGGGATGGTATGGAAGATGCAAATAAAAAAAACAAAAAGACTGCAGTGTCTTACATTTACTCTGACTTCTATTTTTTTTCTTGTCAACTTCATTTCATAACCATCCATCCCTGCATTTCAAAGACGCAAACCTAAACTGAACTCCCGTGATCCCTGACCCGTCAGACGGCACGTCATTAATCAACAGCTGATAGAACCACATGGGCAAGGGATTACTTTGGCAAACCTTTACCAAGCACTACAATACAGAGTTACATTCACAAGTGCCACTTAAAACTTTACTGTATAAAAAACAAGAAATGTTAACCATGTGCTGAAACAGCGTTGAGTTTCTCTGGGCTGGAACCATCACAGTGGAAACAGGTATTGTGGTCCAGAACAAGCAGTATTCCGATCTTTTTTGGAAGAAATGGGTCTAAGGGGGTGGGATTACTTGGGTTTTTTTCCTTGTGTATGTGTTTTAAGAAACTGTTCAATAAAAAGACTTCGATCAAAAGTTGACCAGAAAAAACCTGAAATATCTAGGGTTCATACTGTCTGCAATGAAATAAAAGTAAACGTGAGAAACACTGCATTATTTTTTACATTTTCCATACTGTCCCAACTTTTTCTGATATGGGGTTGCAACAAACATGGCATGTCATATGCAGCATGTATTCTAGTAATCATCTGGAGTCCTACAGTGGACCAGATTCTAACAAAACACCCTCATAAATCTTAAGTGCTGGTAATTAGAAATACGTGTTTACAAACCCAGTTTATTAAAAAAGATTTTCTGCTGAGCACTTGTATATTCAAATGAAATCAAATCTGAAGGTGGAATGAAAAACAGCAAATGATTCAGTAAGCAGTGTCTTTTACTACAATTTTCATTTATTTAAACAGCTCTACAGTGGAGCAGACCTCCTCTCTATTTTCATTCCAAGCTGTGCTGAACAACAATAAATTTTGCCCCACACCTTGTCTGATTGACGAAGTAACAGCCAGAGAGAGAGAGGAGAGACTGTAAATGATCTTAAGAGAGTTGCAAATAAATATGGAAAAAAAAATATATTATTACTACATTTTACAATAAAGCAACAATGTCACATACAGCATCACATTAAATATGGATAATTACTTTATTTCAGTGTACTGACCTAACAGGCCATGGCATTAATGCTTTTATAAACAGGCATAAAGTGGCAGGTGAAAAAGTAAATAAAACTGATAGCTCTGGGCAATGTTCAGCTGGGAAACCTTCAGTCTCAGCACTCTTGTGGATGTTACTTACCACCTAGCTAACATTGCTACAGACCAACGGGCCTCATTTAGCAGGGTAATGCACTCTGTCACACTGGGGGGAATTTATTTATTTATTGATTTTTTTTTTGCAAGAATAGTTTGAAAAACATGACAGAGGGTTCAAGTGGTTGACTTATGGATCTGATGGATCCCATGGAGGCACTATCCCATTAAGAATCAGCTGTTAATGTCCAATGCCAGATATCACAGGACACCTTCAGACGTATTGTGGAGTCCACCCCTTAACGAATCAGGGACTTGGTAGCACAATGGGACCTACACACATTATTAGGCAGGTGGTTTTAAAGTTCCATTAAGCTAATGAAGCAAAGACATAACCTTTTTAATTTCTTCTGTACCAATGGTGCCAATCATTCAGAAGCCAACTGTATCTGTGGATTGAGGAAGAAAAACTTCACTGCCTAATGGGGACAAATGTATCTGACTGTACGGCCAGTGGTGCTGTGTCCTTTGTGCTCGCTCTCACTCTCAGTTTCTTTCTCAATCTCTCTCTCTCCCACACCTTATTCTCTACAAAGCATCAGGTACACGGAACGGAGGACAAATGAACAAAGAAAAGACCATATGGCGGCTGGCTTGTTAACTTACCAGACAGGTAGAGGATTGTCCAGAGGAAAGCAGAGGACAATACCACACACATTCAAGAGTTAACACTTAGAACCACAGAGATGTGTCAGAAAAATGAGTCTTTACCTTTGCTATATAAGGGCCTTTAAAAATGAACTGGATGTGTTGGCCAAAGACTTTGTTCTCTAACAAATGTTACAGCTCATATCTGTTCTGAAAGGTGTGTACCTTTGCCTTGCCGTCGAGAGAGCCCCTGTGCCTGCATAGATCTTGCTGATTGAATCTCCATTGACTGACCACATGGTGCGGAAGACTTCCTGAAAGCGTGCCACCAGTTGGGCTTCTCTGTAAGGCCCATGGCCTGCACTGATGTGGCAGGATCTGGACAAAAGAGAAATGACAGTCCGTGGTATTATCCACGTTGTTTTTTAAGATTAATTTGCAGAAACCAAACTATTTTCTCTACTAACAAAAACTAACAAAAACAGGAAAAGGAACAGAAATCATTTGACATAATAACTTCCACAAAAATTGCACTTCCCAACAAATTGTAAACAGTTTCAGAAAGTAAATGTCGCCACAATGCTCTAGGTGTACACAAGTTAAAAAGAAATACACCAGTATGATGCTGAACAGGTGTTAAATATACATGTGAAATTGCTGCCGTTCTAATGTAATCTTCTAACGTATTATTATTACCATTTACAAACGACCATTTCGGGGGCACCTTAAGGCAAGACAACGTTGTGCAAGTATAAATAGTATGCTATTAAGGTTACACAAATATACCTCAAGTGCAAAGAAGGCCTGGACACTGTTTGTCCTGTCCAGGCAGTCCAGACAGTTGACTCGAATTGTCCCAGTCTGACATCTAGTTGAGAAAGGCACAAGAAAAAACATATACGCTTACAATCTCAGTGGTGGGTATGGTGGCACAAAAATGTGACACTGTTAAAAAAATCCAAATCATCAGAATAATGACATAAGAAACAGTCATAAGGAATCCTGTGAAACTGTAACCAATACCTGTGTGAACGAATGCATAGGGTTAAATTAGATAAAAACATTCCCTAATAACACAAACTTGTGTATTCATATCTGAATTACACTCCGCTCCTGTAGATGTCGCAGCACAGTGGTTTAGTCCGCGGTAATGTATTAAGACGACTCCGACTGTACCCTGTGACTTGTGTTTCAGCTGTTTTCAAACCACAGCACATGAACCCACCTCTCAATCCCACAGTCAGTAGTGTGACAGAAGAAGCCACACTCATCCAGGAACCTGTTGATTTGCGGTTTCAGTACAGTTGAGAGTTTCTCTGTCTTTCCTCCCCTCACCATCTGGTGGTAGTCAAAGTTCACCATCTTCACACTGCTGGCATGCTCGGAGGCCTTCAGGTGACTCTAAAGAGACCCCAATGGACATATGTGAGAAGTACTAAAACAGGAATATTGCTAAATATCAGCAATGCTCCTTTGTGTAATCCTACGCATATAAATAACATGAGAAGATAAATCAGTATTAACCTGGAATGCTTTGCTCAACATGTGCTCTCCCTCTTTCGTGCCCAGCAGGTTAATGATCAACTGTTTCCCGTATAGCCTCCTTAGAGCTGTAAAATGCCTGTACAGATGACGCACAGTAAACAGTTCCAGTCATTAGATTTCATACATTTTCAGTAAGCGGTAATATCAAAAATTATTTCCAATAAAAAATCAAATAAAATAAATATTAGTAATTGTGTGACTAAACCGTGTCACTCTTGCTAGCAGCAGATGCTGGTTGATGATATCAGATATCACGAGCATTTAAATAAGCAGCAATATTATTCAAATTCTCATTGATTCATTTTCTTTCTTCTTTGGTGGCTCCATCTTTACAGCGTTATATAACCATGATCATCTAGAGTTATTTGCTTAAACATGGAACTTGACTTGGAAACATTAACCAGCAGTTATAAAAACACCTGATATTAACATGGTGTACATGCTGAGGAAATGCACTCTGTATTGTGCAAAAAAGCTGTAAGCAGTGCACCGGGCAGCATTATTACAGCTCAGACACCATATGCAGCTTGTTACTGAAATTTACATGACAGTTTGTAAATAGAAAGAAGCAGTCTATAGTGGTATTACATCACTAGCCTGATGTCTGGAGTTTCACAAGATCATTTTTCACACCAATATACAGTACTGTGCAAAAGTCTTAGGCCACCATTAGATTTGTTGTTTGACCAATGGTAGAACATATTGCCGGTGACTGATCACAAACTTAGCCTTTTCACCCTGTTCCCTTTCTGAAAAAGCAACTTCTTGTCTTGAAATCTTCAAAACAGACCATTCCTGATCAAGCTTCTTCAGACTGCAGAAGGGTCAGCATGGCATCCTGATGAAGCACCCAGATGTTTTTCAGGTTTTTTTTTAAAATACTACATACAAATTTCCTGTATTTCCTGGTTGTATTCTAATAAATAGTTCTATATGGTTGCCATATCGTTGCTAAAACAATGTGTCCTAAGACTTTTGAACAGTACTGTAGTTATCATTACATTATTTATCTCTTACTAAAAGCTATACCAGATGGTAATTAGACTACATGGTACTTCTGTAACCACTGGAATGCTATGTTGTAAGACTGTAACGGTCACATGTGGTTCCTCCTAACTGAATCTGCATCATGCTATCGGCCATCTTGTCAATTCTTCAGACAAAAACCATTTGTCTAAAACTCATCATTGTCCCATGGCTAATTACTAGGTAAAATCATTTAAAGAAACTGACACAAGCAAAACAGTGAAGATAAACAGCGTTCCTAATACTGAATAAAAAGCGAGTTAAGCATGGACAATAACTGAAAAACACCTCCAGCACACTCATTACCTAACCAAAGGCATTAAACAGAACAAATCTCTTGTTCCGCTGAACTGGTTTGAAGATGATGAGGCCCATTGATTTTGTTTGCTTAAATCTAATTCTGGCGAGTGCAAATGATTTTCGGTTTCGATTCCATAACCACAACTGTAATCCTCACTGTTTAAGAAAGCAAAAGTCAGCCTTGCTTTGGTGGCCATGTAAGGACATATAAATAGCCACGTCTGAAACTACATTCCTTCTTACTGGAGATTCCTGAAACAGATTTGACATCAGGCAAATGACATCAGGCAACTTAACGAGTGTGGCAAAAGGAAGAAGAACATTGTTCAGCTGCATCCCAGCAGGGGGCAGCATGTGTTAATTACCTCTCAAAAGCCGGTGCATTGGCCTCAAAGCCACGAGACAGCTTGACACGGTGGGATCCAACCTTGACATGCGAAGAGAGCATAGAAAAGCAAACCACTTGTGTTTACAATAAGAAAAAGGCAGAAAGGCAGAGAAGAAGAAAGAGAATTTAACAAGATGATAAACATTTGCCGCTTAAAATATTTGCGTAGGAAGAAACACGGCCCCCATTAAACCAGCTTCTTGCTGAAGATTAGGTACTCATCACACCTAACAGCAGCACAGGAACCCATCACAACTGCTTTTCACTTCCCATTTCAAAAGGTCACAATCATCATGTGTGTAGTTTCAGTGACAAAGCTGCTCTGAACCTAAACCAATTACTCTTTAAAAATATAAAGTGTGTCTGTATGTATATATACACACACACACACACTCAGGTCGAGGCACACTACTAGAATCCAAACAGAAAGGACCCATGCACTCCACCCTGGGACTGAACCCAGGACCTTCTTGCTTTGAGGTGACGATGCTTACCTGCCAAGCCACTGTGCCGCCCACGAGTTTAGACTGTACAAAAATAACTATATCTTTTGTAATATCGGCATTAGTGTATCAACAGAAGTTGGTTTATTTTACATTTCTACATACGAATGGAAAAAAAATATCTACCACCATTCGATCACTTTTCAGGAAAACTGAATTACTTTGTAGACATACAGCCTAGGGCTATATATATATATATATATTAAAAAAACTGTCCAGCCACCAGCATCCTGTAGGCACTTGAGGGAGTCTTGTGAGCACTGATGAAGGATTCGAGGATGACCAACACAAACTGCAACAACAGATGAGCTACTGTCTCTGGCTTTACATCTACAAGGTGGAGCCATACGGTAGATGTGTCTAAGAGTGCACAGTGTTTTAAAACTCTAGCAGCACTGCTGTGTCTGATCCAGCTGTACCAGCACATACTAACTAACACCATCAGCACGGTGCTGAGAATGATCCACCCTCCAAAAAGTACCTGATCTGTGGTGGTCATGTGGGGGTGGGGGTCATAAAGGGGAATAACAACGCATGTTATAGTATATCTGTATGAAAAATGCCCCAATGCATTCAAAACTATGCAGCTAAATGATCACTGGGCCCTATGAAATTCATTTTATTATTTTTACAAAATTACATTTTATTATTTCTTGTGGATTATTTTCACCATTCTGATGTTTTGGATTTTAACAGTGTTTCAAAAAGGATATTAAATAAAACTGTATAAAAGAAATAAGGAAAGGTTCCGAGTCCAGATTTTATAACTAGTACATAACTAAGTGCATTTTGTAACTTAAATAATTCGATTTAAACAAACCTATGGTACTTTTATTAATGCCCTTAAATCATTAGGACACTGCTGTGCCCTGAATTTTGAAATTAAGACTACAGGTGCACCAAAAACACAAATTCTACCACCTCCTCGTCTCCAACATGCACCAGCACCAGTCTTATACAAACCCTTGGGTGGCTGAGCCGTGTATAAGGCTCCGCACATTAACTGAATTCTGAAGTGGTGTGCATTTGTGCCACTGTGGCCGCCATGCACTGTACAAGTTAAATGTGACAGGCACAGACTTGCTTATAGGAGACTGATCGGCCGATCACAGGATGTGACCGATCACTAGGGTTGGGTATCGAAACCCCGGTACCATACCAAGAGCCGGGTGCCCTTAAAAATAAATATATATAGAATTTCAGTTCCACTTTCAAATACATGCCCGTGATTAGTGCAAAAATCTGTCTGTATTAAGGAGGCGTCCATCTGCCAGGAACAATGTTTCATACGATCACGTACATCATCACAAGGTTTAGTTTTGATACGCTCTGTTAGAGCATTAGTGGTAGATAGTCACTCAAAAGTGCTTAAGTTTGACTGTGCTTTGAGAGAAAACGAAAGGCTAAATGCAAAAGGTGTGTGAAGTCGATCTGTGGTATATGAGGCTGCACCTCCAACATGGCAAAACATCTAAAGCAGCAGCATGACACTGAGCTTCAGCAGTGTTCTGTGTCCAACTGTCTGTGGTATGTAAGCCCAAATGCTGCATTTGAACAAAGAACAAAGCTTAACATGGTTTAATGTCCTAAAACAATGACCTAAGAACACTAAATGTGTCTTAATTACTGCTGGTCATAAGTACTCTCTACGGCTGAAATGACTAACGTGTGGTCCAAAGGGAAAGTAGTCGTTTGTACGATAAGCTTTTTTCTTCCTATTTAAACCTATGGTAAAATGCTTTGTGTATAAATGATCCCTTTCCCTTTGGACCACAAGTTAGTCATTTCAGCAGTAGAGAGTACTTATGACCAGCAGTAATGGAGAGAAGGTTGTTGTTCCTAGGTCACTGATTAAGTACATGATTAAAATGATTGCTTTTGAAGCTGAAATATTAAAAAAAATAACTATATACTAGAATTTATACTCATAAAACTTTGGCACATTACTGTCCCATTTTGGAATTGATACTTAGAATCGATAGGAACCGGAATCTATGGGAAGAATCGGAATCAGAATCAATAAAATGCTAACAATACCCAACCCTACCGCTCACCTTTGGATTTTCAAAATCCGTGCATTTCCATCTTCATATCTGAAGGCCATTTTTAGTCCTCGAATCCACGATTCTGTCCGTATTCTCCACATCACGAAAATCATAGGGCCATAGAACACCCATTCTGAACAGATTGAATGGCTTGGCTTACAGGTAGCACTTTTTCCAAGCCACTAACCTGAACCTAGTTATGAACTAGTAAATTAATAATTCCTCATTGCAGGGATTCATTCTACATAAGGAAGCGTGTGCAAGTTTTTGAGTATCTAGCACAGAAAGAATACACAAATGTGAAAAGAAAAGAAAAAAGGTATGTATGTAAAAAAAAAATTTTTAAGAGAGGGATAAGCATGACCCCTTGCCTGAGCTTGACATTCCCATTGTCCGATAGCATGACTCTCCAAACACACCCAAGTTTGTCCTCTCTGCACAGGTGTCTACCATAAATATTTAACACCAACTCAGCAGCAACATCTATGGCATATCAGGTTACCCTTAGCTTCAAGGGAAATACAGAAACACTTATCTATGCTCCATCATAAACAAATGAAAGAACCGTAACACTTCCTGTCAACCCAACACTGAATAATCAACGACCAACAAAAAATGCTTACAAAATCAGCAGCAAGAGCAGAAGAATCCCTCACCAACGTCCCAGTGAAGTGCCATTTCTAACGCCATAATCCCTGTACAACGTCAATGGAAAGACAAACAGACTAGCTTGCTCACGTTTCAGACTTTAACACTGGGCAACCAATAAATATGATCGTGTCTGTCTGACTGTTTTCCTGATGATACCTGGCCAAATTACAAGCAGTTGTTTTACCACTGACATTGTACAAAGCATCGGCAGCTTAATAAAAGAACCATCCACCAAATCCGATGGATAATTAAACGTTCCCAATACCAGATGGAATGTCCTGTCCTTCTTTTTAGTGCCTGAACATCCATTCTGATTCCGATGTGACAAAATTCCCTGAACAGGACAATGAAAAAAGTTCAGCATTTGCTAGCTTAGGCAGTTTACTGACTGAGCAGCCTTTCAGCCCAGCAACAACAAGTCGCTCATCTAGATGTTAGTTCCAATGAATAAAAAGATGGCAAGATAAAACCATTCAAAGCATTCTTTCACATGCTCACCTGTATACCTGGCTGCTCCCAGAACAATGGTATTGATCCACGGATTTGAATGAACGAGGACACTTTGTCATCAAGGAAAATAGCCTGTGGTCAGCACATAACACATAATTATGTTAAACATCCTGCATATACAGTGGAGCAAAAAAGTATTTAGTCAGCCACTGATTGTGCAAGTTCTCCTACTTAGAAAGATGACAGAGGTCTGTAAGTTTTTTTCATCATAGGTACACTTCAACTATGAGAGACAAAATGAGAAAAAAAAAATCCAGGAAATCACATTGTAGGATTTTTTTAAATAATTTAATTGTAAATCATGGTGGAAAATAAGTATTTGGTCACCCACACAACAAGCAAGATTTCTGGCTCTCACAGACCTGTAAACTTCTCCTTAAAGAAGCTCTTCTGTCCTCCAATCGTTACCTGTATTTAATGGCACCTGTTTGACCTCGTTATCTGTATAAAAGACACCTGTCCACAGCCTCAAACAGTCAGACTCCAAACTCAACCATGGCAAAGACCAAAGAGCTGGAAGACATACAAGACCATTGATAATCTCCCTCGATCTGGGGCCCCACACAAGATCTCATCCCATCGGGTCAAAATGATCATGAGAACGGTGAGCAAAAATCCCAGAACTACACGGAGGGACCTGATGAATGACCTGCAGAGAGCTGGGACCAAAGTAACAAAGCTACCATCAGTAACACACTACGCCAAGAGGGACTCAGATCCTGCAGTGCCAGGCGTGCCCCCCTGCTTAAGCCAGTACATGTCCAGGCCCGTCTGAAGTTTGCCAGAGAGCATATGGATGATCCAGAAGAGGATTGGGAGAATATCGTGTGGTCAGATGAAACCACATGATGTTATTTCCTGGATTTTTTTTCCTCATTCTGTCTCTCATTGTTGAAGTGTATCTATGATGAAAATTACAGACCTCTCTCATCTTTCTAAGTAGGAGAACTTGCACAATCAGTGGCTGACTAAATACTTTTTTGCCCCACTGTATAAGCTCAACAATTTCAATGCACTGATCTTCAACATATCTTGTAGTACTACGGTGGCTCACCTGCTCAGTCTCCACAAAGTTGGCCACCTGGCCGTCGTCATTGGTGCCGCGCACATTGAAGCGTGTGCCTGCCCTCTCTGAGCTGAGGCGAGAGATGACACAGGCCTTGGCCTGCTTGTGGCCGGCATAGATGGTGCGGATCTCCACTCCACCACACATCAGCCTCAGCAGCCAGTCGTCACAGTTCACACCATAATGTTTCAGGTGTAGATGCAGGGATTGATTCCTGGATCAGACAACACGGCACACATGGAGTTAAACACAAATACGGAAATTCCAATTCCGGTATCTCTCCTCATGTACAGTATGATACAGATATCAAAACTCTAAATTAATAAACATTAACATGTAATCAAGCAGACTTTCTGCAAGCAAAATGCCACGATGCAACATGTGTCAAACCTTCACATGACAGATGTTGATTATGCATAATTAACAAATAACTAATCATTTTTTTAAATAATTAAGCAGTTAATGATAACGATTCAAATATATTACCAACAGCTAACAAACAAGCCAATTAAATAAAGAACACACCTGTGCCTGCTAGACGCAGTGTGTGATAGAGCTAATTCGGATTCCCCCGCAGAATCCCCTTAATGCGAATACTCTATATTTTCATCAAAATACAGGAACAGAAGCATCTGCAGAGGGTTTCAGGCACCCCTCCTGCGATTAACATACCGTGTACTTGATTAACCTTGCACGTGAGCATATAACTCATCAATCCTGAATCGGATAATTAGCCAATGACACGATGTTAAGAAATGGCATCACCAACCATGTTACACTAGCTAATGCAGCTAGTGTATTTGAAATTTGAGCTTCAGCCACATTCAGAATTATTGGCACCAGTGATAAACATGGCATGTAATAAACAAATTACTGATACCACAAATGAATAGTGATAACAGATTACTTGTCTAATACCACAATACCGAATTCATTCCACACAGCCAACATTTTCAATGTTACGCTGCTGCTCGAACTGGACACATCTGCTCTAACCAGCACTGGACAGTGAAGAAAAACAAGGGTTTTACTTATTTTCTCATTTTTATGACCATTGAAATACCATACTTCAGATGTTCTCACTGCCTCAAAAAGCTCAACCGAGTCCGATGACCACATTCACGGCTTCCTCTCTCCAGTCCCGCAATTCCTTAATCCTATCCTCTGCTATTTGAACCCCTTGTTTGAAGGTCAAAGCAATGTGTACGACATTTAGAGTAGTGCTTAAAAGTTTGTGAACGCTTTAGAATTTTCTAGATTTCTGCATGCAGTGGGGCAAAAAAGTATGTAATCAGCCACTGGTTGTGCAAGTTCTCCTACTTAGAAAGATGAGAGAGGTCTGTCATTTTCATCATAGCTACACTTCAACTATGAGAGACAAAATGAGAAAAAAATCCAGGAAATCACATTGTAGGATTTAAAAATAATTTAATTGTAATATATGGTGGAAAATAAGTATTTGGTCAATAAATTTGGTTCAACTCAATACTTTGTAACATAACCTTTGTTGGCAATGACAGAGGTCAAACGTTTCCTGTAAGTCTTCACCAGGTTGGCACACACTGTAGCTGGTATTTTGGCCCATTCCTCCATGCAGATCTCCTCTAGAGCAGTGATGTTTTGGGGCAACACGGACTTT
>JAJAGP010005772.1:0-28991 GCA_025084515.1 Ancistrus triradiatus | reverse complement strand
CATTTTCCTCAATAAATAAATGACCAAGTATAATATTTGTGTCTCATTTGTGTAACTGGGTTCTCTTTATCTACTTTTAGGACTTGTGTGAAAATCTGATGATGTTTTAGGTCAAATTTATGCAGAAATATAGCAAATTCAAAAGAGTTCACAAACTTTCAAGCAAAACTGTAGGACCATTTTTTTTAGTTTAGAGTTTAGTTGATGTTTGAACCTGCTGTTGAGCCTAGTGTTTATGCTTGTCGGTTAAGAACTTGTTGGTATCTAAATCTGCTTTGTTAGTGTTTATTCTTATTTCATAGAGTTTTTTGTTATTTATGCCATCTGTTGGAGTTTAGAGCTGTTTTGTTAGAGTTTTGGCTTGTTGTGTATGGTTTTGTTGGTGTTTAGGCCTGCTGTTGGAGTTTAGACCTGTCAGTCTTGTTAGTCAGTGTTTATACCTGTTGTGCAGTGTTCTGTCCTGTCGGTCATTGTGGTCTGTAGGCAGCTCTGTTTATAGTGTTGTTTTTCAGTGTTTAGTCTTAGTTGTTCTTTGTTCAGTGCGGTGTTTGGTTTTCAGTACTGTTGGTTGGTATGTTCTTCCCTTGTGTTCAGGCCTGTTGGACAATTTTTAGTCCAGCTGTTCAGTCATAAGTTTGTCAGTGTTGGTCAGTGTTCAGTTCTGGTGTCCAGCTCTGGTGTTCAGCCCTGGTATTCAGTGCTCAATGTTGTTGACTGGTGTTCAGTCCTGGTGTTTAGTCCTATTGGTTGGTTTTTTATTCCTGTTGGTCAGACTTTAGTCCTGCTGGCCTGTATCTATGTTGGTTCTATCTTGATTCAGCAGCTCTTGATCATGTCTTTTAAAATTCTCTTTCTTTGTCGCTCTGTTTTCTCACCTTATTCTTCCTCACCCAGTTCCATCAGACATGAACTTGTGCCCTCTCGCCTCTCATTTGACCCAATCATGGCATTGACTTACTCTCTCTCTCTCTC
This sequence comes from Ancistrus triradiatus, assembly GCA_025084515.1. Lineage (NCBI taxonomy): Eukaryota > Metazoa > Chordata > Actinopteri > Siluriformes > Loricariidae > Ancistrus > Ancistrus triradiatus. Next base: position 28,019 of record JAJAGP010005772.1, on the reverse strand, counting down.
TCACACACACACACACACACACACACACACACACACACACACACACACACACACACTGTAACACACACATACCTGCTGCAGAATTGATTGGTCTGATTGATCTGCCTGTTGTAATCAATGTAGAAAGTCATGTTAGGGCATGCGCAACAATAAGGACAAGGTGTGTGTGTGTGTGTGTGTGTTTGTGTGTGTGTGTGTGTGTGTGAGAGAGAGAGAGAAAGAGAGAGAGAGAGAGCGAGCGTGTGCGTGCGTAGCTGGGAGTCTCAGACTGACACACACACACACACACACACACACACACACACACACACACACACACACACAGAGGGAGCCCAGCATGTTCAGTACCATATGGTTTCTTTGTGTTTTTTTCTGTATGTTAATCACTCCACATGAGGCAAAGGTGACTGTGCTCTCGTTATCCTCCTCTAATTAGTGCTGATCGGGCAGAGTTATAAACACACACACACACACACACACACACACACACACACAAAATGCTCTTTCACCTGAACCATAAAAATACTTATCAGGATCAAGTGAGAGAGAAAGTGTTCAGATAAGGCAGGATGTTGGTAACAGAAGGAAATGAGAGTGACATGCTGACAGAGCCATTATACTATATATGTTACTGATTAGTGACTCTTAATGACTTATAGGCGGAGAGAAAAAGGAAGGAAGAAAAGAAGCAAGGATTCTTTACTAACGGTCCAGGTTTCTCGTTCATGACATCACTGCAATGGCTGTCAATGGCAGGACACGTAATGGGCGCTGTGACAACCTTCTGCTAAGCCCCTGGAAATGGTCCGGAAAGAGACAGGGGAGTGCAGTGAAGTGCCCCCTGTGTCTGGATGATGCGCCCCCTCTCAAAGTCTGTCAGCTGGATAAACTGTCTTCCAGTGCATCGTACAACGATCTCTCACCGAGAGGTACACTACCCGAAAGTAGCCCCTGAGAGCCTTTTTATAGAGCAGCACTATAGAGGAAGCATGTTTACACTCTCTTGTGGTCAGACCCAGTGTCACACGGGTCTGCTGAAAGAAAGCAGCTCTTTCCAGAAAATCATGATGTTGTGCTTTCATATCCCCACCAAAAGTGAAAACAAAGTCTGGTACGCACAGATCTGGGATATGCACCAATACCGTTTTCTTTATTTGTCTCAACTTTCCATTTCTTTCTTTTCTTTTCTTTTCTTTTCTTTTCTTTTCTTTAACTATTTGGCTTTTACCTCTTTATCTTAACTTTTCTTTCTTCTCTTTTCTTTCTCTGCTTAGCTTTTATCCCTATATCTTTACTTTTCTTTCTCTATTTAGATTGTACCCTTTTATCTTTACTTTTCTTTCTTTTCTTTTCTTTTTCTGTTTAGCTTTTATCCGTATATCTTTAATTTTCTTTCTTTTCTTTTCTTTTCTTTTCTTTCTCTATTTAGATTTTACCCTTTTATCTTTTCTTTTCTTTCTCTATTTAGCTTTTACCCTTTTATCTTTACTTTTCTTTCTTTTCTTTTCTTTTTCTGCTTAGCTTTTATCCGTATATCTTTACTTTTCTTTCTTTTCTTTTCTTTTCTTTTCTTTTCTTTCTCTATTTAGATTTTACCCTTTTATCTTAACTTTTCTTTCATTTATTTTCTTTCTCTATTTAGCTTTTACCCTTTTATCTTTACTTTACTTTTCTTTTCTTTCACTATTTAGCTTTTACCCTTTTATCTTAACTTCATTTTCTTTTCTTTTCTTTCACTGTTTACCTATTAACCTTTTATCATAAATTTACATAAAGAAAAGACAACAATAAACATCAAGAAAGAACGAGCCTCTCTACTGGTGGTCTGTCTGGACTGCCCGGAGCCGTTCCACCGTGTGTCTTTGAGTGTAGAGTCGTACGATCTCTCAGCAAGAGGTACACTCCCCAAAAGTAGCCTCTGAGAGCCTTCTTATAGGGCAGCACTATAGGCGAAGCACTGGTACGCCCTCTTGTGTTCAGACCCAGTATCTAATCAGGAGATTTTTTTATGATGTTGAAAAGTGTTCTTTTGTGCGTTTGCGTAAACAGACGTTCGTATCCTTGCAGTAAAAAACCCGAACAGAACCCGGCGTGGGCGTCGATTAATATTCATCGGCATTTCTATAAACTTCCAAACCGATCTCACTTCTGACGATTTGAATAATGAGTAAAAGCTGACACACACACACACGCACACATCTAACGGTCACGTGACCGAGGAGAATCATCTCCTGCTTTGCATATCGTATTCCGAGAACACACACACACACACACACACACACACACACACACACATAAAACCCTGAAAATATCACACAGGACATTTACAGGTGTGAAAAGATCCATATTAAAAATACAGCGTGAAATTTCCCCATTAAGTGCATTCCTTCCAACTCAGAGAGAGAGAGAGAGAGAGAGAGAGAGAGAGAGAGAGAGAGACAGACTCCTCGGTGTGAGTTTTCTCGTTTTTTGGCTGTGTTTATTAAGGCAAATCTTAAGAGAAAGTGCTAAAATATACAGCGAGAAAGCCGCGAGAGGAGTGTTGAGGAGAGAGGGATTGGGGGATGGAGAGAGGAGGGGCGAATGAAGACATATACCCTCTACGATTCTATTATTCTCAAAAAAACTCCACCATACACCACCACCATGATGACGAAGAAGGAGAAGAACGTCTGAGGCATCTGTCAGGTGTGGGATAACTAGGTTGGTTTATTGGATGCAGAGTCTTGTTCCTCCTAAGGTTTCTTCCTTATAGGCTTATTTCAGGGATTTTCCTTGCCACTGTCACCCTAGTCTGGGTCCTTTTGGAGTTTGAGCTCAAGAAAATTATCTATAGAAATAAATCTGACTTTCATTTGACTTAATTTCTTTAAATACGTTCTTTAAAGCGTTAAGCTTTGACGATGATTTAGCTCACTCCTTGCTCAGGCTGACAGGGAGTGTGGAGTCGGGCAGATGATCATCTGGCCTAACCTCCCTCGGTTTTTAGCTGACGTCCTTATCCAGAGTGATTAACGCCTGATACAGTCTTACAATCCAACATAATGTAGATTCATTCTTACATTGATCATCTAAGCCGCCCACATAGGTTGGGTCCCTTTCTGACTCTTGGTCCTCCCAAGGTTTCGTCCTTATGATGGTTAGGGGATTTTCCTTTCCACTGTCACCCTAGATTTGCTCAAAAAGGCACTGAATCTAGACATAGCTGTTTTGAGACAATGCTCCATTGTAAAAAGTGCCACAGAAGTAAATCTGATGTGAGACTTACTCCCTTCTCCCCTCTGATGACATACTTAAGCTCTATATAAGCTCGGCTGTACCCATCATTGAGTCTTTACTTTAAAGAATGTCAACATTATCTTAAAACAAGCATGATTACACATTTAATTTTTCACATTTTAAGATGGTAAAAAGTGCTGCTCTACCATCTCGTTTAATGATGGTCGTTGTGCTGCTCTGTCTTGGCTCGATGTGTCCTGGTCTTGATCTTAACTCGACTCTACATCTCCCAGTCTTGTTTTTGACTTGGCTTGATCTGTTTCGGTTTTGGTCTTGACTCGGCTTGATGTGTCTCGGTTTCGTCTTGACTTGGCTTGATGTGTCTCGGTTTTGGTTTGACTCAGCTTGATGTGTTTCGGTTTTGGTCTTGACTCGGCTTGATGTGTTTCGGTTTTGGTTTTGACTCGGCTTGATGTGTCTCGGTTTTGGTCTTGACTCGGCTTGATATGTTTCAGTTTTGGTCTTGACTCTGCTTTATGTGTTTCAGTTTTGGTCTTGACTCGGCTTGATGTGTCTCGGTTTTGGTCTTGACTCGACTTGATGTGTCTAGGTTTGGTCTTGACTTGGCTGATGTGTCTCGGTGTTGGTTTGAATCGGGACTTCGATGTGTCTCGGTTTTGGTCTTGGGACTTGGATTGATATGTTTAAGCTTGGTCTTGACTCGGCTTGATGTGTTTTTCAGTTTTGGTCTTGACTCGGCTTGATGTGTTCTCGGTTTGGTCTTGACTCGGACTGTGATGTGTCTCGGTTTGGTCTTGACTCGAATTGATGTGCCTCGCGTTTTGGTCTTGACTGGCTTGATATGTTTCAGCTTGGTCTTTGACTCAACTGGATGTTGCTCGGTTTTGGTCTTGAACGTGGCTTTGATCTGTCACGGTTTTGGTCTTGACTCGGCTGATGTGTGTTGGTTTTGGTCTGACTCGCTGACGTGGGTTGGTTTTGGTCTGACTCGTTGAATCTGTCTTGGTTGTGGTCTTGACTTGTGGATGTGTCTCGCTTTTGGTCTTGATCGGACTTGATGTGTCCGTTTTGGTCTGGACTCGACTTGATGTTGTCTCAGTTTTGTGGTCTTGGACTTGGCTTGCTATGTTTCAGCTTTAGTCTTGACTCAATTGATGTGCCTCGGTTTTGGTCTGACCTCAACTTGATTGTTGCCTCGGTTTTTGGTCTTGACTTGGCTGGATCTGTCACGGTTTTGGGTTCCTTGACTGGCTTGATGTGTGTTGGTTTTTTGGTCTTGACTCGGCTGCGTTGGGTTGGGTTTTGGAGTCTGACTCTGCTTGATCGTCTTGTTTGGTTCTTGACTTGGCTGATGTGTCTCGGTTTTGGTCTTGACTCGACTGATGTGTCCTCAGTTTGGGTCTTGGAATGGCTTGATTATGTTTCAGTTTGGTCTTGACTCAACTGATGTGCCTCGGTTTTGGTCTTGACTTGGCTTGATATGTTTCAGCTTTGGTCTTGACTCAACTTGATGTGCCTCGGTTTTGGTCTTGACTCAACTTGATGTGCCTCGGTTTTGGTCTTGACTTGGCTTGATCTGTCACGGTTTTGGTCTTGACTCGGCTTGATGTGTGTTGGTTTTGGTCTTGACTCGGCTTGACATGGGTTGGTTTTGGTCTTGACTCGGCTTCATGTGTCTCGGTTTTGATCTTGACTCTGCTCGATGTGTCCCAGTTTTGGTCTTGACTGATTTTTATGTGTCCCAGTTTTGGTCTTGACTCTGTCTTGATGTGTCCTCGTCTTGATATTTGACTCGGCTTGATGTGTCCCGGTCTTGGTCTTGACTTGGCTCGATGTTTCTTATTTTTGGTCTTGACTCAAGTCGATGTTTCTTGGTTTTGGTTTTGACTTGGATTTGATCTGTCCCAGTCTTGATATTGTCTCGACTACTAAAAGTCTTGGTCCTGACTCAGACTCAATGTGTCCTGGTTTTGGTCTTGACTTGGACTTGACTACTAAAAGTCTCAGTCTTGATCTTGTCTCGGACTCCATGTGTCCCAATCTTGGTCTTGACTCTGACTTGATGTGTCCCAACGTGTTCAAAAATACTGCAACTTGCGATTTTACATGTTTCTTTTCAACTCTAAGGACATTGAGAGAAACTGACCAACAAAAATTGAGGAATTGCTATGTTTTATTTCTGCATTTCGTCCACTTTGTTCACATTGTTAATGAACTATGAGGTGGCAGAAGTTCTTAACTTAAGAAAAAGTAAACGGAAAAGAAAAATAGATATGATAGAGAAATAAATAGATCAGTAAAAGCTGAGGTAACGAGCCTGATTTGAAAATGTACTCGGGGGGGAAAAGGACTAATTCTTTTTTTGAATATTTTAGCATCAGGTAAAACGTGTGTATCTTCAGTAAACGTACGATTTGAAGGTATTAAAGCATTGGTAAATCTCTCATCGACTTCTCGTTATGGTGTTCTTGATGTAAAGAGAGGTTGTGACTCTCCTCCGCCTCCCCAAATCTGTTCATCGTTAATTTTCCACCTCCTTTAGGAGAGAACCCAGGCGGAAAGCTAAACACGGAGAACAACAAAAACCCGGAGCGCGTGAATGAAGGGATGAATTCATCTCTCTCTCTCTCGGTGTGTGCCTGTGTCTCTCGGCCGCAGGCTGCTTTAATTAATAGGGCCGGACGGAGGGATTAAGCAGCGCGTTAAGGCATATTTAACCTCCAGCGCTCGCCCCGTTACAATACGCTCTAAAGACGAGCGCTGCACTCAATTAACCGGCACAAAGGGGCACCGACAGAGCCAGAGGGCCGAGGGAGTGTCCCAGCATCTGCCCCAAAATCCACAGAATAAACCATGTCGGGTAGCCCCCAGCGATGACATCAGCACTCTCAGGGGAAGGACCGAAGGACTGGGGCACCAGCCTGGCATGGGGCATTAAGAGAGATCCTAAATGGGTTTCACACACTTCAAAGAGAGTGTGAGAATCAGTGCTTTAATATTTAAAATCAGAGCCGTGAGAACACAGGGCGTAAGCGTGCCCTGGGAGACATGCCAGCACCTCAGAGGGCCCACAGGGGTCGCTGTTGTAGTGCTGGTAATCACTCCTCCCTCCCTCACACACAATCGTGACCAGACCAGAGGTTCCAAAACTTTGGCACAGGGCTCGATGTTACAGAGCTATTTTTAAGTTAAGAGAGCAGTGATAAATATCTAAACAATCATCTACAATGAAACATAAAATGACCAATTTTTATTTTTTAACTGTAAGTCAGACTTGTGTCAGGAAACCCACAATATAATATAAATAAAAAATATAAAGTATATCATAAAATTTAAAGTGTTAAAGTGTTCTTACATTCTAACACTAGATGACTCAATAAAAACAAACACTAAGACAAGAATAAAATAAAGTATTGTAGTATTTATATAATAATAAAAAAAAATAAAGCATTTAAATATACTTTGAACAAATTAACAGAACAATTTTTTTACATAACGTGTATTTTACCAATCTCCTTTTATTATTATTATTATTATTATTATTATTATTATTATTATTATTATTATTATTATTATTTACTTTTGTAATTAGTGTTCTTGTTTTTTTAACATTACTATAATTGTACTTTTATTATTATTTTAATATTATTTAATATTAATATTATTAATATTATTTAAAGTTGTTATTACTATTATAATTGTATTATGTTTATATTTTATTGTATTATTATTGAAGTATTATTTTATTACAACAACAACAAGAACAACAATAATAATAATAACAATAATAATAATAATAATAATAATAATAATAATAATAATAAATATTATTATTATTATTATTTACTGTTCTTATAATTTATTCTGTTCGTAATATTATTTTTGGTTTTTCTTTATTATTATTTTATCTTATTCTTAATTTTATATTATTATTATTAAATTTTTATTTGTATTTAATTAATTCATTAACTATTATAATTTATTATTATTATTATTGTTATTATTATTATTATTATTATTATTATTAATTACTGGTGTTATTACCATTTTTATGTATTTGTCATTATTATTATAATTTGTCTAAACTCTAAAATATCATAAAGTTCATTTCTCTGTTAGATTAAACCCAATGCCTGTAGTTATAATAACCCTTAGTTAAGGTGTTGGACAGTTACCTGGCAGGTTGGGGCCTTAGGTCTGCCAGGCTGCCCCTGTTGGGCTCTTAAGTGAGGCCCCTAACCCACAGCTGCTTGCACTCCAAGTTGTAAGAATGTATTGTTTATAAAGCCTCTATTATTGCATGTTTAATAAAAGAGTATCATTATAATATGACTGTTTGAAATGTACAAATGGATGATGTATTCATGTATTTATTTAAGATGTGTGTATTATTTAATTCTACAGGTCTAAATGTATGACTGCTTATCCTGCAGTATTATTTCTTTAGGTAATAAGATGTTGTTGCTTGTGTTATGCTGTGTATGTGCCGTTATACGTACGATAGTTTTAATAACCCCCGGTTCAGAATGCTCTTCTTTTCTCACTTTGCTTAATTAGAAACATATTTATTTCCCCCCTCGTTGCTCCTGTGACTTCCTTCTGACCCCATAAAGGTCAAGCGGAGGTCCTTAGCACCTTCATCATGTTCGGGCTTAACCCTGGCCGTGATGTAATCCCTTGTGATTAGCATGTTGTTAGCGTTAGCGTTCCTCGGCGTGACATTTGGGCGGAGTGTGTACTGTACTGTAAGGAAGGATGGACTGGTAATGGTGTGTGTGTGTGTGTGTGTGTGCCGTATATGATGCATCAGGGAGGGGATTACCGGGAATCCGTTTGTGTTTCCATTATGCTGTCCACCAGATCAGAGCTGTGCTAGATAAGAGATGTTTCCATGGTTACGTTTATAAGTTAGCTGGTTAATGTCAGAGAGTCAGAGTCAGAGTCAGAGAGGTTTTATTGTCATTTCAGCTACGTACAAGTACATATTGAAACGAGACAGCGTTCCTCTAGGATCACGGTGTAACACGGTACAAAACGTGCAGGACAATACAAAACAGTGCAAATACAACAATAAATACAAAAAATCCTATAATAAATAACTACAAAATATAATCCTAAGTATCACTAATCTAAACAAGTAATTCGAAGACAGAACTAAGACAAGTGTTAGTACATGTTGGTGAATAGGTGGTACAATGGTTCATGAGGTAGTGACATGTACATTAGCAGTGTAAAATTGGCAATGCAAATAAGGTGTCTAAAAAGTAAATAAGGTGCAAAAATACAAGTGAGAGTGCAGAGATGCATGTTACACAGTCAATACAGTTTTTTTATTTTTTTTATGTAATACTATCATAACTGACTGATTTCATAATTTAATGGTATATACTCTCACTAATAATACATATAACACATTTAGATTTGCTTTGAGAAGGATTTATTAGATAAACAATGTTCATTGTAATTAAAATGTTTCTTTTTTTCTGTTATTGTTAAAATGTTAGATTTTTATTCATTTCATCATTTTGTTGTAGGTTTTTATGACTGTTATTCTATTATTATTATTATTATTATTATTATTATTATTATTATTATTTGCTGTTATTATTAATTTAATTATCCTTTTTTATTAGCATGTTAATGTATTATTATTATTATTATTGTTATTATTATTATTATATTAATTAATGAATGTATATTATTATTATTATTTCATTTACAATTGTTGTTGTTATAATAATAATAATAATAATAATTATTATTATTATTATTATTATTATTATTATTATTATTATTATTTATTTTGCATCATTAATACACACAAAAGTTATGTGCTCTAAAACTATGAATAAATAAATAAATACATTAATGTACCTTGATTTTTGCTTGATATTGCTTGATAATAATAATAATAATAATAATAATAATTATTATTATTATTATTATTACTATTCTTATTATTATTATTATTATTATTATAGTTTTTGTTAATATTAATAAATACAATTTATACTAATAATTAATATATAAATTACAATATAAATGTATATACATATATATATAAATTAATAATAATTTAATTATCTTTAATATATTATTATTATTATTATTATTATTATTATTATTATTACATTTTTATATGACTGTTTTTCATATAAAATTATTCTTATTACTTACTGATATTATTATTTAATATTATTATTATTATTATTATTATTATTATTATTATTATTATTATATTGTTATTATATAATTTTTTTATGTTCTTCTTGTCATAATTATATTTATGTTCATTTTTTATATAACATTTATGCACTGTTAAAACAACAGGCGCAAATAATTTGCTCTGAAGCTATGAATAAATAAATAAATTCATAAATTCATAATAATAAAAGGCAAGGAAACTATAAACTTTATACATACATACATATATATATATATATATATATAACTTTATAAATACATAGACAAATTAACTCTGTGAGACTGATCACTCCCACACCATACAGGGACAGTACTGGATTTAAAGGACTTATAAAGTATGTGTATGAATTATTATAACATAAATTATAACATAACATAAAACTCAGCTGAATTCATGAAACTCAAACCTATAAATACAAAAATGCACAAACTGTGCAAACAAACCCCTAAATAAAGGAAGAAGGGAATAACCGAGGGTCCCTCTTCTTCTTCTTCTTCTCTTTTTGAGCAGTGTGTTGATTTCTAGCGTGAGCTCGAGGTGTAAAGCCAGAATCCCTCCTGCTGAACACTCTTCCTATTGTTCACTTCTCTCTCTTTCTGTCTTTACCCCCCAAAAAACAGAGGAGTGGGCGAGGCCCAGCGGGTCGCCTGTGCCGCCGTTAGTGATGCGCCGTGGCATCGCCCTAAAATTAGGCGCACCCGTGAAAAAAAACAAAAACTAAAAAAACCCAGAAATAATAAAAATATCACAGACAAAAGACGACCGGCTCGAATGTGTTCCAAATCTCTCCTTATCCCAAACGCCCTCCCTTTCTTTTTGTACTCCCTCTTCTACTCTTTCCTTTCTTCCTCCTGTTCCCTAATAATAAAAATATAGCAAATGATTTCAGAGATTTGGGGAGCTTTTCCTTTCCACTGTTTGTGCAGTGGAGCTTTATTTAATGGTCCAATTGGGTTCTGTGAAACAGGGCACTGACCAAAGTGGACGTAGACCTGAGGGTACCATTGTCCCGTACAGGGTATAGTCCCGTACGCCGGACTACTAACACAGCTGAAACACCTGAAGGAACATGCACCTGAGAGTGTTCTGTTTGCGTGTTTGTGGCTCACTTCACCGCGTCGTACCGCACGTGCTCATAAGTGTCGTGGTGAGGCCATAACCTAACAGAGAACGCCTACAGCAGGACTGCTCCGAAGCCTGGGCGTGTCTGACCACCGGTGACCAGCGTTCATTTTCACAGCAAATGCTGATTCATTTTTAGTCGGAGTCTTTGGACTAAAGCATAATTTAGTTTCAGTCATAATTTAATCATCTGAATAGTTTCTGGTTTCAGGCCAGTTTGTGTTTGTTAGGCTGATAGTGGACATATGACATGTTTCACGAAATATGAGAATATGAGAGGGTGCAGCACGTACGTACATTTCCTTGGAATTATGGAAGTCATGATTCACTAGGAAAGAAAAAATCTAGGTCCTTCTCTCCTTCTTTCTTTCTTTCCTTCCTTTCCTTCCTCCCTTCCGTCCTGCGACGTGAAAGCGCCTGACCTGCTGTGGGTTTTGGTAAGACCTGAGATGTTTCAGGTTCTGATGGTCAGTGTAGCCGGTGAAGGCATGGCTCGCCCCTGCAGCCCTAAGGCCCCTCGTCCAGCAGCAGCTTTATGCCCATAGGAGCAGTGGGGGTGCAGCTCTTACCCCAGCATCTGAGGCGTCCACCTCCACTACAGCCCTGATGGACTTCTTAATGCTGGATACAGAAAACTCTGGACTTACACAAGAACAAGACGGACTGAGTCTGATGCATTGTTTGTCTAAGCCCTCTTTAAACTCCCTGCTTTTACTTTCTTTAGCTCCTTCACTTAACAGGTCGGAGATTTCGCCGTGTCTTTTTCACATCGCCAACTTCAAAAGCACAAGTGAAGATGAGCGCAGGAAGCTTTTTATAGTTTGTGTTTTTGTGATCATGAACAGATTGGTATGCACTTAGATAAATAATCTAGCCTTTTCAGCCCGTTCTATTCCGCCAGAGCTTTTCCTTCATGTCCATGTTTTAGAGGCAGCCTGTTGCTCATCCTGTAAGCTCCTGATGAGTTGTTCTGCCCGATGAGTGTCCCAGTCCGGCAGTTTCGGACTCAGTGTGCAGGACAGCATTCATATATAAAAGTGTGTTTTTTTTTCAGAACTTGACCTGTTATTTTTTTTCAGAAAAATCGGACTCTGTCTGTACTGTAATGAGGTAATGTGACTATCAGGTCATGTGACCAATCAGGTCATCTGACTAGGGCTAATAAAGTGTAAGGTGTGTGTGTGTGTGTGGTCACCGTTAGCCTTTATCTTAAACACCCGCCGCTTAACTAAGCTAATCTGGACTTTTATGAAGTGCTGAATATTATTTCTCTCTCGCTCGGTATCGGTTTAACAATGGAGACTCTTTCACACCTACAGGAAGAGCAGAGACGTGATAATGAGGCATTGCACCCAACTCTCTCTCTCTCTCTGATTCTCTCTCTCTCTCTCGCTCTCTTTTCTGGAGTTTGCATGATCCATCACAACAATATAGCATTTACATCTCATCTATAACACACACAGGATTGCCTTAATATCGGTGTGGGGACGCTGCGTGGACGCGACGTTACTGTAGGTGATTCGTGTCCCCACGATGATATATAAACACTCACACAGTTTAAGCACACACTGTCTCTGCGTGATTTGGAGTGTGAATGACAGTCTCTGTGGAGTGTATAATGAAGAGATAAAAGCACAATTCTCCCTCCGTGTGTGTGTGTGTGTGTGTGTGTGTGTGTGTGTGTGTGTGTGTGTGTGTGATTCTAAAATAGTATTAAAGGTAGCACACACCCTATTCACTATATGGTGCACTTTTAAATAGTTTAACAGTGGACATGTCCCAAATCACACACCCTTAACACTATATAGTGCACATAAATACATTTATAGTGGACATGTTCCAAATCACACACCCCATTTACTATATAGTGTATATAGACACTTTAAAGGTGAACCTGTCCCAAATCACACACCCTATTTACTATATAGTGTATAAGTGCACATAAATATCTTCACTACACATTGGGCGTGTTCCAAAAACACACGCTATTCACTATTTAATGCAAATAAATACCCTCATTACACATTGGATGTGTCCGCAAAACACACCCTATTCACTATATAGTGCACGTGAACACCTTTTCAGTGGACGTGTCCCAAATCACACAGCCTATCAGTGGACAGTCCCAATTTACACGCCCTGTTCACTCTATAGTGTACATGAACACTTTAACACTGGACGCACTGGACACACCCTAATAAATATGCAGTGTACATAAACACCTTTTGTGAACGTGTCCCAAACCACTCTATAGTGTACATAAACTCATTTAACAGTGGATGTGTCCCAAATCACACACCTGTTCACTATATAGTGTACATAAACAACTTAATTAGACTATGGATGTGTCCCAAATCACACTTTGAACTGAAACTGTGTGCTTATCATTACTCAGAGGTTTTATCTTAATGCCTTAATCTTATGGTCCAGATTGTGTGTGTGTGTGTGTGTGTGTGTGTGTGTGTGTGTGTGTGTGTGTGTGTGTGTGTGTGTGTGTGTGTGTGTGTGTAAATTACCAAAAGACCCACTGAGGTTTGGTTTGGGTTAGGTGTGGGTGTAACTGTAGGTGTAGCATTGTTTATACACAGTCATACGATTTCAACGGAAAATCCCCACACACACAACGGCAGAAGGACACGTTTTGTGTGTGTGTGTGTTCACACTCTGACTCTATGAGAGCAGCTCCCACACCGATCATTAAAGAGAAAAAGCCATTAACACTCCTGAAATAGAGTGTGTGACTTTAGTGATTATGTGAGTTCAGCTCTGAGGATCTGCTGATGGAAGCCACTGAGCTCTTCACATCTTCATATTCTCAAAGAAATGGCTACCCCCCACACACACACACACACACACACACACACACACACACGCGCTACCAAACGGCACAACCAAATATAGCTGCGTCATCGCTTTGAGTCCATGAGTCATCCCGTTTAAGAATTCGCTGTTTATTTATTACAGATACAGTATTTGGGTTCTATACTAGATGTCGAGCAATTGATAAAGAAGTTACGGTTGAAGTTGGGGGTTTATTTTAGAAACAGTTTTTGCTTTATGCAAAGAGCATGGAAAAACATTGCTGAAGCTACTGCAATTTTTTATAGATACACTTCAAAGACAACTTTGCATTCACTGGATTCTGTTTATTATTCGGCATTAAGGCTTATAACGGGCGCCAGATATTCAGCTCATCATTGAGTGCATTTACATGCTCTTAATAGCGCGATAATGTTCGAATGTCTACAGAAAATTAGATTAAGCAATCCGATAAAGATAGCTGGATTTTATTTCAGTAATCGGTTTACTCAGTTTCGCCGATTTCAATCAGATTTGGCAGTGGAAAGAATCATGGTTTCCAGGTCTGCTTATTCGCAGAGGTTTCGCTTCTTTAGGGATTATTTACGTAGACCAGGAGGGTCTGGCAACCCTGTAATAAACAGAGCAAGCTATGGAATGCTTTGTGGAGACTCTGAAACGCAGTATATACTCAATAAAATGAACAATTTGATTATTTAAGATTAAAAACTGAAGTTTACGTCACACCTCTCTGTGAGATTATCTGAGTCACTGGATTGGATTATTAAGCGCATGGAAAAGCACATTGCATTTATATATATTGCACATAAGCACCTTAACCACACAGCCTATTCATATACATATGTATTGTAGCTGTAATCTCAGTTAAGAAACGCCGCTTCTGGACATGGTTATAACATAAGGCTTCTTTTTAGCACAGTAATGTTTTAAGTGGTATCTGTGAATGTAACTCTGTATTGTAGAGCTTGATAAAGGTTTGATAAAGGAATCCCTTGTCCATGTGGGTCTATCAGCTATTGAGTGAATGACGGTTCTTGAGGCAGAGGGATCATACATTAACACACACTAGCTTCACACACACACACACACACACACACACACACACACACACACACACACACACACACACACACACATACACACGCACACACACACACACACTGTGAGAGTGCAGACACAGCAGGGATTCTCACTGCTCTGGGTTATGGAGTTATAAAAGTTCTGAAAGGATGAATCAGAAAGTGTGTATGTGTGTGTGTGTGTGTGTGTGTGTGTGTGTGTGTGTGCGTGTGTGTGAAGGGTCTGGGGTGTGACGGAGGCCGATACATGGAGCATGAAGGATCTCTGAGAGGTGACATGGGGCCTCAGTGTATGTGTGTGCGTGCATGTGTGTGTGGTGAAAGAGCAGACAGCTCAGGAGGTGTTAATGAGTGTGTGTGTGTGTGTGTGTGTGTGTGTGAGTGAGAGCTGTCACTCGAACCCTGCCGTTCGCCCTGCCTGTCCGTCATGGACCATCTCTCTCTCTTTCTCTGCTGTGGCCAAAAGTGAAAGATCAAACGGCTGCAGGGAGCAGAAGGACACCCGAAATGCGCTGATGTCACATCCTGTGGCCTCAACACCCCCCCTACACACACGCGCGCCCAGTCCACATGGGCTCACGGGCGCGCACACACACACACACACACACACACACACACACACACACACACACACACACACATACACACACAGTAACAAAACGGTCATTTACCCAAAATGTGAGTTTTCCAGAAACAAGCGACATAGCGCTGAATATTACATCATTAATGAAGCACAGGGGTCAACGACCTCTTGTTTCATTATTCTTATTTAAAATTAAAATTCACTCCTAATATTGTTGTTATTATTATTATAACGGATCATTTTTATGTAAATTAATAGTAGTTTATTTACTATTAACCAATGAGTGTAGTTACAAATGATTATAGTTTTTATAGCACCGTCTCCTCACAGTAAGAAGGTCCTCGGGTTCCACCCCTTTCTGGAGTTTGCATGTTCTCCCCATGTCCATGAGAATCTACTCCAGGTGCTCCAGTTTCCTCCCAAATAAAACCAAATTTTACAACTAATACAACCATATAGACGTAGTAATTGCGGGTTAAGTGGCAGACATGGGATTTGAACCCTGGACCTTAATCGCTGGGCTACCACAGTCCCACAGCTGATGGTTCTTCTGTAAAACCCTTAGGTGTGAAATCTGATTCAGATCTGTGCTTTGATGCTCACAACAGCAACATCACTAGAATATCCTTCTTTCATTATGTAATGTAACTAAACGTAGAAATCTCTTATAGATACTGAGAAACTCCCTATTCACTATATAGTGCACTAAAATACCATCATTAGCCATCTATGGAAACGTCCCAAATCGCACACCCTATTTACTATATAGTGAACATAAGCATTGTTATTAATTCACAGTGGATGCGTCCCAAAAAACACTCTCTATTCCCTATACAGTGCACAAAAACACCTTTCCCAAACCACACTCCCCTATTTACCATATACTCCACATAAACACTTTTATAGAGGACATGTCCCAAACCACACACCCTATTCACTATACAGTGCACATAATCACCTTAATTACATAGTGAATGTGTTCCAAACCACACAGCCTATACACTACATACTGCACATAAACACTTTAACAGTAGGCGTGCCCCAAACCACACACCCTATTCGCTATATCGTTACATCTACACCTTTATAGTGGATGTGTCCAAAACCCCACACCCTTTTCACTATATAGTGCACATTAACACATTAACACTGGATGTATCCCAAATCACAAACCCAACACCCTATTCAATATGTAGTACACATAAACACTTTAACAGTGGATACACAATCTATTTGCTATATAGTGCAAATAGACACTTTAACACTGGACACATTCCAAACCACATACTCTCTTCACTATATAGTGCACATAAACACCTTAATTACATAGTGGCTGTGTCCCAAACCACACAGCCTATTCACTATATAGTGCACATTAACACTTTCATTCCAATGTGGACATGTCCCAAATCACACACTTCATTCACTATATAGTACACATAAACATTTTAACAGTGGATGTATCCCAAATCACACACCGTATTTGCTATATAGTGCACATAAACACCTTTCCAGGGACATGTCACAAACCACACACCGTATTCACTATGTAGTCAACATTTAACAATATTCCCTACATAGTGCTCATAAACACATTAACAGTGTCCTAGGTGATACACCACATTCCCAATAAAGTGCACATGAACACCTTTATAGTGGACGTGTCCCAAATCACACACCCTATTTACTATATAGTGCACATAAACACCTTTACAGTGGGTGTGTCCCAAATCTCACACCCTATTTACTATATAGTGCACATAAAACACCTTTACAGTGGGCGTGTCCCAAAATCTCACACCCTAATTTACCATATAGTGCACATAAACACCTTTTACAGTGGGCGTTGTCCCAAATCTCACACCCTATTTATTATAAAGTGCACATAAGCACCTTTACAGTGAGCATTTCCCAAATCTCACACCCTATTTACTATATAGTGCACATAAACACCTTTACAGTGAACGTGTCCCAAATCTCACACCCTATTTACTATATAGTGCACATAAGCACCTTTACAGTGGGCGTGTCCCAAATCTCACACCCTGTTTCACTATATAGTGAACATAAACACTTTTACAGTAGGAGTGTCCCAAATCTCACACCCTATTTACTATATAGTGCACATAAGCACCTTTACAGTGGGCGTGTCCCAAATCTCACACCCTATTTACTATATAGTGCACATAAACACCTTTACAGTGTGTGTTGTCCCAAATCACCAACCCTATTTACTATATAGTGCATATAAGCACCTTACAGTGGGCATGGTCCCAAATCTCACACCCTGTTCACTATATAGTGAACATAAACACTTTTACAGTAGGAGTGTCCCAAAATCTCACACCCTATTTACTATATAGTGCACATAAACACCTTTACAGTGGGCATGTCCCAAATCTCACAACCCCTATTTACTATATAGTGCGCATAAACACCTTTACAGTGGGCATGTCCCCAAATCTCACACCCTATTTACTATATAGTGCACATAAAACACCTTTACAGTGGGCGTGTCCCAAATCTCACACCCTGTTCACTATGTAATGCATAAAAACACCTTTATAATGGGCGTGTCCCAAATCTCACACCCTATTTACTATATAGTGCACATAAACACCTTTACAGTGGGCGTGTCCCAATCTCACAACCCCTGTTCACTATGTTAATGCATAAAAACACCCTCCTTTATAGTGGACGTGTCCCAAATCTCACACCCTATTTACTATATAGTGCACATAAGCACCTTTACAGTGGGCGTGTCTCAAATCTCACACCCTATTTACCATATAGTGCACATAAACACCTTTACAGTGGGCGTGTCCCAAATCTCACACCCTATTTACTATATAGTGCACATAAGCACCTTTTCAGTAGGCGTGTCCCAAATCTCACACCCTATTTACTATATAGTGCACATAAGCACCTTTACAGTGTGTGTGTCCCAAACCACACACCCTATTTACTATATAGTGCATATAAGCACCTTTACAGTGGGTATGTCCCAAATCTCACACCCTATTCACTCTATAGTGCACATAAACACCTTTACAGTAAGCGTGTCCCAAATCTCACACCCTATTCACTTTATAGTGCACATAAGCACCTTTACAGTGTGTGTGTGTGTCCCAAATCTCACAGCCTATTTACTATATAGTGCATATAAGCACCTTTACAGTGGGCGTCTCCCAAATCTCACACCCTATTCACTATGTAGTGCACATAAACACTTGTGGACGTGACCCTTATTTATTGACATTGTGGCGCTCCATATTCAGTCTGGGGTCCACCTTGAGAAAAACTAATTGAAAGAATCCAACAATATTGCTTCAACCAAAAGTGTAGTGTTAGACTGAATTTCCGATTTCTGGTGTGTGTGTGTGTGTGTGTGTGTGTGTGTGTGTGTTATTTTCTTTACTAGGCCACAGTGATGTTGAAAAGGTCAGCTAATTAGCGTTAGCGCTAATGGTTTGTGACTTTCAGGTATGAACTGCTCCTTCTCTTCTCTCATCGCCTGTCCTGTCCTGTCCTGTCCGGTCTGGTCTGGTCTGGTTTGTTTCATTTTGCGTTTCGTACGTTTCACGTGAGTCGCTCGGCTCAGCTCGGTGCTCATTACGATCCCCTCCACAACTTGTCTGGAGATGTATCTATTCATTAGCTTCAAAAGGGTGTCATGCACATGAATTATGCTAACATGATCTAATTAGCAGATGCAAATGAGGTTAGGAAGAGGAAGAAAAAAAATTGTAGCGAGAGGAGAAAAGGGGGGAGAAAAAAAAGCAGCAAGAAGAAGAAAAGCTCCATGGGATAGTTGGAGCGAGCGACAGATACACGAACCGCCCCCACGCTGAGCACCAAATGTGATGGTTCGGGCCGTGCTGCTCCTCTGTACGGGAGCACAGGACTGAACCATAAACACAGGCGCGGGGGGAGGACTGGCACAACACAACAAGTTAAAAAAAACAATAAAGAAAGGTCACTTTCAGATCCGGATACACAAACTCCATGCAGGGTCACAGCCACCTGTTCCCTTTATAAACCTCACCTTCATCACTCGATCATTTAATTACTGCTGATAATAAGTATTAATAGATATTCGACTGGGTAATCATACACTTAGTACTGTCCAAAAGTCTTAGGACACTGGAAAACTAAAACAAAAACCAAAAAAAGCTTCTGTAGGCTACAGTGGAGAGTACTTAGAGTTAGCGCCTCTTACACGCCAAGTTGACCCTTGTTGAATGGTCTTTTATGGAAGGGTAGCAGCCAAGAAACCACGTTTATCAGAAGGAAGGGGAACAGAGTGAAAAGGTTGGAATGAAGATCAGTGGAAAGGAGCATTATGGACTGACAAAACTAAGTTTTTGGGTAAAATCGTCAATGGTATGTTATATATGGTCATTACAGCATTGCGAAAACACCGACTCTAATGCTGGCCTTAGACTTTTGCACAGTACTGTGTGTATACTGTATATCTTATGCAAGAAATAGATCCATAATTACTATTAATGGAACAATCTAATCTCATATAAGAACAAGAAGGTAAAAACCTCTTCTCCATCTAACATAATAAAAAATAATAAAATAATTATACACCATTACCCTACTATATATGGTTTATATTAGTATCCTATTACAGTGGTTTGTGAACCCTTTAGAATGTTCTATATTCCTGCATAAATATGACCTAAAACAAGTCCTTAAAGTAGATAAAGAGAACCCAGTTAAACAAATGAGACAAAAATATTATACTTGGTCATTTATTTATTGAGGAAAATGATCCAATAATATATACAAACTTTCAAGCACCAGTGTATATATATATAATTTAAGACTAACGATGGTTATGTTACTTTCATAACATTATATATACTATCATTATTCTTAATTAAACAATTGAATCTCTGTATCTAGTGCTAAGTATTGATTATTTTCATAATAATATTCTCACATAAAGACGAATAGTTACTGTAAATATTGTGGCTGCACATTTTAACCCCCACTTTTTCTGATCAGGATGAGGCTGGGCACACTGAACCCCTCTCTCTCTCACAGGGCAGGGTAGGTCACCGAGGGACTCGAGACTTTCATATTAGTGCCTAGAATTTAACATTAAATCTATAAAATAACCTTTTATAAAAGCTGAGGCGCTGCAGGTAAAATTAAGGTCTACCAGCCTCACATCTCCATAAATCACTTCTATATCAATCATCTTTTATATTTTAATAATAATAATTCTAACAGTTATTGTTATTGCATTATTGTACCTCCCAAAACACATTTCTTCTTTTGGGGCATGATTGTAATCTGATAATCGATGGATGTTTGGTTTGATTGTTTCACCAGAGGCTGGATTTTTTACATTGAATTCCTCTGTTGTTTGTTGCTTTCAGAATAGAACGAGACTCGTGAGAGAGTATTCTTGAGTGAAAGCCTTTTAATTGGATTATAGCGTTATAACTTCTGGATACACACACCTTTTCCTGAGCAAACATGCAGTGTGAATTCTCACCGAAGCTTCAAATTCATGGCATAAGCAAGAGAGAGAGAGAGAGAGAGAGAGGAAGGAGGAATGGCTGGCAACACCACTGACACATTTCTGGAGCTGATCCAGGACCTTCTGGCCTCGTTTAGCCCCGGGAGTCAACCTGTATTTAGCCTACACACACACACACACACACACACACACACACACACACACACACACACACACACACACTGAGGGAGGTTCCGCTAAAGGTTCCATAAGAGTGGATGGACTTTGGTCAGAGGGTCCATCTGATCCACAGTCTCCTGTCGACACCTCCTCATACTTCTGTGATTCATCTGGCTAGAACCATTTAAGCTCCAGACCCGGTTCAAACAGCGTTACGTAGAGGATCACGCTGTGTGTGGGGGGGCGCTCTAAGTTTGGAGTCGGTCCCATTTATCGTTCTTCATAGATTTAAATTAAAAAAATGCTAAATCCCCCATAGAAATGCATTAGCTGAATGTTTAGAGTCAAATCCTAACTGGCAAAATTCAAACTGTAACTGACATCGATGATGTCATCACTCAGTGAGACAAAGCATGCACACACACACACACACACACACACACACACACACACACACAAATAAACACATACATTCACACATTTAAAAAAATCTATTATTTTAGTTACTATATACTCTATCGCACTATTTTTAATATTGTATATTTCATATATTTTTATTTTATTATATATGTTGTTATTGTATTATATATTTTATATTTTCTTACTTAATAATATCTGTTAATTTGTTTATTTTATTCTATATATTTTATAATATTTAGCATTTTATTTATTATATATTATTTTACCAGATTATTTTTTAATAGTCATTTGTTATATGGTATTCAAGTATTTTTTTTTCTATTTTCGATTTTATAATATTTATTTATTTTATATACTTCATATTCTTTACTTTCCAATATTTGTTATTTTACAATATATATTGCTTTATGTAGCCTCTAATTTCTAATATTTATTACTTTATTTATCATTATATTATATAGTTTTATAGTTTTTTTTTCTAATATTTATTGTTTTACTTATTTATTTATTCCCAATTGTATTTTATTGTATAGTGTTC
This sequence comes from Ancistrus triradiatus, assembly GCA_025084515.1. Taxonomy (NCBI): domain Eukaryota; kingdom Metazoa; phylum Chordata; class Actinopteri; order Siluriformes; family Loricariidae; genus Ancistrus; species Ancistrus triradiatus. The sequence goes on along the minus strand of JAJAGP010005772.1, from coordinate 6,356 downwards.
TTTTCTTTTGTTCTAATATTTATTTTATTTATTCTCTGTACACTGTTTTACATATTCTCTATTTTCTAATAGTCACTATTTTATTTATTATACATACAGTTTTAATTTTCTATATTTCATAGTGTTTATTATTTTATTTATTATAAAACATTGTAGTATATTCATTTTTAATATTTCCTTTTTTCTATTATGAATAATTGTATTTATATATCTGCACACTGTTTTTTATGTTCTGCATTTACTAATATTTAAATAATTAATTCATTTACATATACACTGTTTTGTATATTCTTTATTTTGCAGTATTTATTTTATTTATTATATATACACTGCTTTATATATACTTTAATATTTATTATTTTATTTAGTATGTACACACTGTTTTATATGTCCATGAAATATGTTTTCTAATGATTATTTATTTATTATGCAGTTTTTATATTCTCCATTTATTATGTATTATTTGCTATCCATTATTTTATTTGACATAGATAATTTATCCTTTTATATAATCTCTCTTTTCTAATATTTATTATCGTATTTATTATGTATACACTGCTGAATTGTATTATATATATATTTTTTTTATTTCCTCTTCTGTCATTCTTCATAACATTTGATTCTCTCTTTAAGTTATGATAGCTTATGTTGTATGCTATCAGGTTTATGATTCTTGTATTTTCTATTTGAGTTCTTTTATTTATCGTGTGGTGTGTTCCATTTCTGACGTGTTAACCCCAGGTGGGCTGAGGAGGTGGGGCCCCTAGATGAGTGCTGGCCCCCCAGAGCCCTGCTCTGTCTAAGCTGTAGGGCTTCTCCCTGCCACTGTTACCCTGCGTCTGTTCGGCCACAGCTGTGGAGCTAGAGCTTCATGGAGCTGCTCTGAGATCATACACACACATACGTTTGATCCCGGGCGGAGGTGTGTGAGGGTACGAGTCCCAGCACGCACACACACACACACACACACACACACACACACATACACACACACACTGGACGTAGTGTAATAAATGAGAATGGACCTGAGGTGTGTTAATGTAAAATGTTAATATGGCGGAAGCCGGGGCGCTGAGGCAGAACATGGCTAAGTAGCTACACGCTACAGGAGGGGCAAACATGTCTGAGAGGGGAGTGTGTCGCCGCGGTTACCCTTCCTGTGACCGTCAGAGTCTGAGGAGCATAGCAGGACGTGTGTGTGTGTATGTGTGTGTGTGTGTGTGTGTGTGTGTGCATGTGTGTGTGCATGTGTGTGTGTGCATGTGTGTGTGGAGTGTCGCTGGCCGTCACCGTTCAGTGAGCCCGGTGTGTGTTCAGCTCCAGGTTACTGCTGAAGGTGAAATAAACACACACACACACACACACACATGGTACGGAGTGATAACTAATTCCTCTCATTTCCAATCGCTGAGCTCGCGTTTTAAACCAGCAGTGCGAGAGCAGACACCCATTCACAACCCATACACACGTGTGCAGAAGTTTTTGGACGCCCCTGTGGGCAAACCTCATACCCTGGGCATTTTCTGACGAGATGAAGTTACTACCCCAGCTAAGAATGCTAATTCTATTTTGTTTTTCTGTAAGGTTCAGTCTCACACATTGAGTCCTGTCCCTGCCCCGCTTGTATTACACACGTTTTAATTTCTTCAATCCTTGGAAAGCCCTTTATATGGTTATCCCACTTATACCTCTTATAATTCTTATCATTAGCCGTTCTTCTTCCAGACATTTCTGCAATTAATACAGCTCGAACCCCGGTACGTAGATCATCGCTCTGTGGGGGTGTTTATGGTTTTTAATAGATCTAAGTTTAAAAATGAAAAATCTCCCATAGAAATGCATTGAGGGAAAGTTCATAGAAACTTCAAACTGTAAATGAAATCGATGATGTCACCACGGAGCACTCACTCAGACCTGTTATTACATCTACTGATACAGAGTATTAGGACACGCCCCCGCACACAGCCGAAAGAATTATGACACACCCCCACACACAACCAAAAGTATTGGTACACACCCCCATACATGACCAAAATTATTGAGACATGCCCCTGCACGCAGCCAAAAGTATTGAGACACGCCCCCTCACCGCTGGAGGTTCTAGGATGGGCCGAGTGGGGCCAGTGTAACAACACGCTTGGACCCCCCTACGGCCCCCCTAAATTAGAATCTCTGCCTCTTCAGTTCTGTGAACACAAGGTGACAAAGAGGCACACTAATGTGAACTAGAAAGTAATCTGCCCCCCCAATTGAAATGGTCTAGAACTGCTACTGCCCCTCGCATGGCCAAAAGTTTTGAGACTTGCACTCAAACTCGGCCAAAATATCTGTGTCACGCCCTCACACATGGCCAAAAGTATTTGGTCACGCCCCCACACGCGGCCAAAAGTATTTGGACATGCCCCTGCATTTGGCCAAAATTACTGGGACACACTCCCACACAATGCAAAAAGTATTGTGACACACCCCCAAACACGGCCAAAAGTATTGGGACATGGCCAGCAACCACCTAGCAACACCTTAGCAAACACAAGTTTTATTGCGTATTTTCTCTTATCTATTGTTTTTCTTTAAGGTTCAGTCACAGACATCGGGTCCTGTTCCTGCCCTGTTTATTTTACACATTTTGTTTTGTGTGTTTTCTATTTTCTGTACTCATATTGATTTCAGATTTCTATTCTGATTCTTTGACGCTTTTCTTGATCTACCTGTATGTTTTCCCCATTTATTTTATGATAAGTATTATTATTTTTTATTATATATGCAATTTTACACTATCATAATTTTATCATATTACATTTTTTATATATTATATATGGTATCGTATTTTATGATTTTGAAATTAATAACATTATTTCCCCACTGTATATATGCGTATGTATATACATATATATACATACGCATATATACAGTGGGGCAAAAAAGTATTTAGTCAACCACTGATTGTGCAAGTTCTCCTACTTAGAAAGATGAGAGAGGTCTGTAACTTTCATCACAGGTACACTTCAACTATGAGAGACAAAATGAGAAAAAAACACAGAAAATCATATTGTAGGATTTTTTAAGAATTTATTAATGGTATGGAAAGTATTAATGGCACCTGTTTGACCTCATTACCTGTATAAAAGACACCTGTCCACAGCCTCAAACAGTCAGACTCCAAACTCAACCATGGCCAAGACCAAAGAGCTGTTGAAGGACACCAGGAAGAAAATTGTAGACCTGCAGCAGGCTGGGAAGAGTGAATCTACAATAGTCAAGCAGGTTGGTGTGAATAAATCAGCTGTGGGAGCAATTGTAAGAAAATGGAAGCCATACAAGGCCATTGATAATCTCCCTCGATTTGGGGCTCCACACAAGATCTCATCCTGTGGGGTCAAAATGATAATGAGAACGGTGAGCAAAAATCCCACAACTACATGAGGGACCTGATGAATGACCTGCAGAGAGCTGGGACCAAAGTAACAAAGGCTACCTCAGTAAACACACTACGCCGAGAGGGACTCGGATCCTGCAGTGCCAGGGCGTTGTCCCCCCGCTTAAGCATGTCACAGGGTTCATATGAAGTTGCCAGAGAGCCTATGGATGATCCAGAAGAAGATTGGGAGAATTATTCAGGGTCAGATGAAACCAAAATAGAACTTTTTGGTTTAAAAACTAATCGTAGTGGTTTGGAGGAGAAGAATGCTGTGTCGATCCCAAGAACACCCATACCTACGTGAAGCATAGGGTGGAAACATCAGCTTGGGGATGTGTTTATGCAGAGGGGACAGGATGAATTGATCTTGTGTTAAGGGAAGAATGAACGGGGCCATTGTATGTGAGATTTTAAGCCAAACTCCTTCCATCATTGAGGGCATATTGAAGATGGAATGTGGCTGGGTCTTCCAGCATGACAATGATCCCAAAACACAAGCTCGGGGCAAAGAAGGAGTGGATCGTAAAAAGCATTTCATGGTCTGGAGTGGCTCGACAGTATCCAGACCTAAACCATAGAAACATTTGTGGCGGGAAGGTGAAAAGTCCAGTTGCCCCAAAAAACCACACTGGCTCTAGAGGAGATATGCATGGAGGGAATAGGCTGGGAATACCACTACAGTCTGTGCCACCTGGTGAAGATTACAGGAAACGTTCGAACCTCTGTCATGCCAACCAAAAGGTTATGTTACAGAAGTATGAGTTGAAACTTTTGGTTATTGACCAAAATACTTTATTTTCCATCATTGATTGACAATTAAATTTTTAAAAACTCATCAATGTGTTTCCTGGATATATATATATATAATATATAGATATACTATATATATATATATATAGATTATATATATATATATATATTATTATATATATATATATATATATATTTATTTATTTATTTTCATTTATTTTATAGTATTTACTATTGTATTTATTATATTGTATTACATTATTGTATATTTGATTGCATTTCATTATATAAATCAGCAAACCATACAGATGGCACGATGGGGAACCCCAGCTGAGCAGACCTGGGTTTGAGAAGCAGTCTGATCTGGATGAAGTGTATGTAAGAGGTATAAATAATCTTTTGGTAAGGGTGTCCCTGCTCTTGCAGTTGCTGCTGAAGCAGGCTGTGTGTGAAACCACAACACACACCTATTACTCACCTGGCTCAGTGCTCTGTGTGTATGTATGCGTGTGTGTGTGTGTGTAGGCGGGGGCACCCGCACACAGATCGACCACACGGCTGTAGCAGCAGCTTACAAAACTCCTACACACATACCACAGATGTGCCATAACGACCCCTTCACCTTTATCAACAACCTCGACCTGGTCATTCTAACAAAAAACACACACAACAACGTTCCTTTTGATGTAGAATACGTCTCTTAAAAGCTGATTATGTGTGCTTTGGCTACACACACACACACACACAGAGTAACATGTCTTTGATAGGTGAAGATGATCAGAGGATCTCCTGTTCATCATCAAATGTTTAAAACAATGTTCCTCAGGGAAAGACTGGAATGGATTTATATATTTCTCCTCTACAGAGCATAATATCATTAAGTTATTCAGAATCTGGAGGAATTTCCTAAAAAGCCTAAACTGCAGAGGGGTGATCTCCACTCCATCAGACGGCACTGCATCAAGAACCGTCATTCACCAATAGCTGATAGAACCACATGGACATGGGATTCCTTTATCACACATTCATCTAGCTCTACAATACAGAGTTACATTCACAGATGCCACTTAAAACGTTACTGTGCTAAAAAGAAGCCTTAAGAAAGAAAGAAAGAAAGAATGCAAGAAAGAAAGAAAGAAAGAAAGAATGAAATAGAGAAAGAAATGGACGTTGCCGTGTGCTTCAGATCAAAGTTGAAAAAAGGACCATCCAGACTGTTCTGAGGAACAAGTCCACAAGCCAGGCTCTGTTATGGTATGGGGTCGGGTCAGTGCCCTCGGTAAAGGTCAGTTACCCCCTGTGATGCAGCATTAATGCAGAAAAGTACCACTGTCTTAACTTTAGTGCCCCCATCCCATAAATGACTTTATCTTATCAGAAGTAATAACGAAACTTACACCATGAAGCAGATTATTCAAAAAGAGTCTCATCTCATCAGAACTTCACCTTACTGTAACCCTAATCAGTGTGTGTGTGTGTGTGTTCATAGCTTCTACTGAAGGCAGGTGATGTTGAGGTTGGTGATGACTCAGTGAGGGTACCACACTCAGTATCTCCTCCACCTCTTCACCCACACCAGGGGAGTCCCAGATGATGTCATCGAGGTAGAAGGCGAGCCCCACTGCACCCCGACAGTGGGAGGTGTGAAGACCTGAGACCTGAGAGAGATAGAGGGGTGAACCTAAAACAAATCAGTGCTTTCACTTTCAGTTTGGTTCAGCTATACACACACACACACACACACACACAGATGTTTCTGTAGATATAAAGTCTTCTATGTGTTTTAGACTCTACAGGGTATCTGATATCATCTCAGATCTCCATCACAGATCTCCATCTCACATCTCTATCACAGATCTAAATCACAGATCTCCATCACAGACCTCCAACTCAGATCTAAATTACAGATCAGCCTCGTACGTTCAGCAGATTTTAAAGATATGGATTTCCATATTTCAGTCCTAACTTTTTCTGATTTGTCTTGTATTAAAATGCTGGGCATCCCTGATAAAGATGTCGTCTTGAAGGCATCTTATTTTAAACTCTTAGAGTCTTACAATCCAACTCGTCTACTTCGTTCGCAGGGTGCAGGACTTCTTTTAGTTTCTAGAATTAAAAAAGTCACGGCAGGGGGAAAGGCTTTCTCATACATGGCCCCCCAACTATGGAATAAACTTCCCACTTTCGT